>JARHVA010010929.1:0-60000 GCA_037957365.1 Torreya grandis | reverse complement strand
TCTTTGTTGAATCATACCATACTCAATCCTTATTTCATCTAACTAATGATGAATGGCCTTTGAAAAATATTTATGTTTGTCATTCATCATCTATTGGATGAAATAATGATACTAATGTAAAATAAAATCACAATCATAATAGATCTCACATAATAACTTGAAATAATATAGTTATACCATAACAAATAAACACCTAAAAATAACACAATAATATTCATATAATTCAATCCAATTCCATACAAATATCTATTAAATTTTAAGACCTTTAATTTAATCCTTTATTAAATCCCAATAAGTGAAGCTATTCATTTGATTTGTTGATAAATTACAATAGTATTGGGGAGATAAACCTATGGATTATATTAATCCTACTTTTTAGTATTTCATTAAAATATATATTTTCAAATCCAAGATTTTATATTATATAAATAAAATATAATTCCATACTAAAATATGAAAATTATGACTTTTATAAGTTTCAAAATAATAAAAACCCCAATAAGATTCAAAATCCATATTTACTACTATAACATGGTGTGCATTAAAATGATCTACCTATTTTCAAATCAAGACAATATACATGTACAATTTTAAGATTAATTATATATTTTACATATAGTTATATTTATTCATCTATTTCTCATATTTATAAGATTGTAGGTGGCTTAAAATTTCCACCTATAGGTTTATAAATTGAACACACACACACACACTTATCTAGTTGAGTGTATTGATAAATTAAAAATAATTTGACTTATTATTTATGATCAATCAAATGATGAAAAATATCTGTACTATACCCATATAAACATGAATGGGTTTAAGGAATAATTTACATTGATATTAAGAACCCAACATTCATATCCAAATGAATTGATTCATCCAAGGAAATAGAAATCAAAATTACTAAACCCACTCAGTTGAATAAATGAATTATCATATGTACATAAAACTCATCTACACCCATAAAAAATTTATTTTATGCATAAGATAAAATGTATACTTAAGATGCACCTTAATTACACATTGTCAAGTTTTCTACAACCAAACAATAATTCTCATAATGTTTACCTACAGCCATATAAATTTATTATATCGACTACAAGTAATCATATTTCTA
Organism: Torreya grandis; assembly: GCA_037957365.1. Taxonomy (NCBI): domain Eukaryota; kingdom Viridiplantae; phylum Streptophyta; class Pinopsida; order Cupressales; family Taxaceae; genus Torreya; species Torreya grandis. The sequence continues at coordinate 58,880 of JARHVA010010929.1, read as the reverse complement.
CAAAATACAACTCAAATTCCTTAAAAAATAGTCTAAAATCAATCTTAAACAAAATGATATGTGATATAAAATATTTATAAGTTTCCAACCACCTAAAATAGAACCATAAGAATGAAAATTTCATAAAAAGACATTTTTTTAATTTTAAATCAGATATATAAGAGAGTTACTACTAATAAATAAATAAATTTAAATAAGCATTTAACATAAGTATAAACTCATCTAGAATCTCATTTTGTACTCAAAATACACACCAAGGAATCAATAGATCGATCCATTTTATTTAAGGCTTATGGCCCCTTCCAATTATGAGAAATTGTATACATGGCTTCTAATATTCAATAAAACATAATAATATTACCCTATTTCATCTTACATGACCCTATCATAAAAAGTGTTTTTTCACTACCCATAAAAAGGTAATAGTTCCAATTTAGGGTTCAATGAAAATATAATATGCTACCATCCTTATTGACTTCAAAAATAACTTATCAACTAGTATAATAAATAGAAAAACTACCTGAAAATGATGTTTTTATAAAAAGCAAAATCATATTCTTTCATTTTTATTAACTATAGAATCATTTCCATTTAAGCTACAAGGAAATATGGTATAAATTACATACTTTTTTATGATTCACAAAAGCCCATGTGTATTTATTTTGAAACTAAAATTTCTAGATACCCAAACCTTCAACCACTCTCCTTATTATTGTGGCATATAATTACATCCTTGTAGGAGAGTTATTCAGGCTCTCCCACTCCCAGTGATAATATTGGTACAACCTTAGGCTGTGGGTATCCTATGGTGAGGTTGAACCTCTAGAGAAGGTTGGCTTCCTCTTGATGCATCACCTAGACTAATCTTCTACTTGGAAAAGGGTTAGAAAGGGGGAATAGGGAACTAATAGAGCTCAAAGGTGATGTACCAAAATTAAATGAGACACTCACATAATCTTAAAACTAACACTACATCAACATCAGACAATGTTTGTTCCACCAATCCATTGCTTTGGGGACAGTAGTTTGAGGATGTACTAAGGTATATGCCTAGCTAAAGTCCCCACTCACTTGTCTTCATTCCAATAAATTTTAAGGAATTATATTAAATTATTATGACTAGTATACCAAACCTGGTCACTATGCCATCATATAAGTTAATAATTATTGATTTTTGGCTTATTTAAGAGTAATTACTTCCACCAACCTGGTGATGTAGTTAATATCAATGAGCACCCATTAATGTCTTCCATTTGAAGGTGGGATGATCATTCCTATAAAGTCCAAACCCCATTATATGAAGGGTTGATCTACCTAAAATAGGTTGAGAGGAAGGGATGCCAATCTTTGCTTCCCTATAAAGAGAGCACACTTTTGGCTTTTTGACCCATGCATAGGCATCCTTGAAAATCTTAGGATAATAATATATAGATCTTATTACTTTTATTATTTTTATTCTTGGACTAAAATGGCCTCTACAGGTCCATCATGGAATTGCTCCAAAATTTTTTTCACTTGGTCATCATTAATACACTGAAGAAGCACTCCATTGAGGTTATTAATAAATAAAACCCCATTAACCAATGCATAAGTTATGGAATGAAGTATAAAATACCTTCTCTTTTCCCTCTCTATAACTTGAAGGCATTCTTATGTCATCAAGAAATGTGTCATATCCTGGAGCTAGCTATTGTGAGGTGGATTTGCATTTGTTTATGGGTTGTCTTGTGATCATAATTTAGGTTCTAATAATGGTTCCAATTTAAAGTTTCAGTGGTGGTACACTATAGAGCTCATTGAGAAATTTCTATCACTTTTCATGGTTCACAAAATGGAGTCTGGATGCTCAAGATATGGTCATTTGAATATTGATAAAAAAAAGTCCTTTGTGACATGTGGCACATGATTCGAGGACATTTCTACATTTAGACCTATCAGAGGTTGACACATAGCACTATTGAAATGCTAAGTGGGCCAATAGCCATTTGAAATGTGGAAAAAAAGTAATTAGGTGAAAAAAAATTTGGTTAGGTGTTATTTATCACATGTTATTTGAAATTTTCAAGCATGCCACACCACCTTGCCATGTCTATCACACCACCCAAGGAAATATTCAAACTTGGCACCCAAGAAGGAGTCAAGGCACCTAAAAAGGAGAGCTTGAGTGCCTAGAATGGAGGAAGGAGGTTTTGAACTCAAGACCTGGTACCTAAAAGGTTAAGGCCTTGACCACTTCAGCCACAAGTTTTGAAGTGTTATAAAAGGCACTAATTTTTACTTGAATAGAAGAAGTTCTGGACTATGTTTTTTATTTTAAGAGGTTGATACTTTGAAAAATCTTTGGGAAAGCTTATGTAATGGATTTTTATCCATTTTTTTCCATAATACTCAGTCTTAATACTCTTTTTATCCAATTTGCATATTGGAAGAGTATTTTTAAGCCCATAGAAGAGATTTTTAGGACTTTTGAAGTAACTTTGTAGGTGTGAAGACTCATAAAATTTGAAGGTGCTAGGCTTGATTATCAGTCATGGTGAAGGTGAATCTTTACATTGAGAGATCAACTTGCAGGAAAGTTATTTATTGTTTCCAGGTGTTTGAAGTGCCTTTAATGGAAATGGTCCACTCCTTTGGAGAACCCAGAGATGTAGGTATCAATTATTGAGCCAAACTTCGTTATCACATTTCATGTTTTTGGTAATTGTCATTTTTGTGCATGATTTAGATTCAGTTTGCTGATTTGATTTTAATTAGTAAATGAACTCATGCAAGTAATTCAAATTTTGACAATTATAACACAACATTATTAAAAAAACTAGTTCAATAATTGAGAATGTTTTATGCCAAACATTTTGCAAGTTCTTTTGAGTTTTTTGAGAATTTGTTAAATTTTGAGAAATTCAATATTCATATTTAAAAATTCACTTTGAGTTGATTCAGTGTAGTTTACAGATCAATTTGGTATCAGAGCAGTTAGAAAGCTAGGTTAGCTTTTGATTGAGTTTTGATAGTTGCTTTCAGTTTATTGGTTATCCATATCACTTGATTATAATGTAGTGTGCAGTTGTGGAATTAGTGTGTTTGTAGGAAACCATGGGCAAGATGTCACATAAAGCCAAGATGGAAGAGCTTGAAAGCATCAATAGCCAGATTTAGGATGAGAATGCATTCTTGAGATGCAAGCTCTATTCCCTTGAAGAGCAAATTGCAAGTTTAAAATCAGAGCTTAAATCCAAGGATGAGCTCTTGATTAGATTGTAATGTGGTGAGTGTGAAAAGGTAAAGCCTTCAACTTTATATGCAAACACTATGACTGAGTGAAGTGTAAGTTTTTCACCACGTAATTCATCTACTTCTTATTTCTATTCAAATTTGGATTCAAGTAATGATGATTTTGGTAGTTTTGAGCAACACACTAAGGGTATAGGATCCAAATTGTTGATGAAAATGGGATTTAATGGAAGAGGTCTTGGTCGAGATGGCCAAGGAATTACTAACCCAATACAACTAGAGCATAGATCTCTTCATGCAAGTTTGGGTTACACTAGTGAGCAGGTGGATAAAGGAGAAACTTCCTCCATGGATAAAGGAAGACAAGATTCTAATAGAAAATAACCGAGGCCACTAGTAGAGCATGTACGATGTGAGAAGGAAGGTAGAAGAGTTATTGATATTCCACCTCCTAGTTCCTACACTAGTGTTAGCACTAAATCTTTTGATCCACTTTTTATGTTTAAGAAATTTGGATTTAACATTTAGAAGATAATGCAATCATTTCCACACACTTTTTGTGGGATGCATAACCAAAATGTTGCATTTTGTTGGAAGATACATTCTTTTCTTAAGTAAATTGTAGGTGTTAAGAACCATTCTCATCATGGCAAAGCGGGAAGAGGTAAAAGGGAGACCTCACATAAGAAAGTTGTTTGCACTCATTGTAAAGTGAGTGGACATAGGATTGATAGATGTTTTAAGCTTCAATCATCTTATCATTCTAGAAATGGTAAAACTAAGATGATTTATCAACCTATTACTAAGGTCAATGAAGTTAAATCAATCCATAATGATGCTAAGGAATCCACTAAGACAATCAATTTCAATAGGAAGAAAGAAATGGTTAAGTGGATTATCACTACATTCTTTTTGCAAAGCATGGTTAAGAATTCATCTAAGGGAATGAACAAGATTTGATAAGATGTAGATTAGAGTTGGTGGGAACACTTCAAGATGGGTTTACCATATAAAGTTTTTCAATTCTCACTTTTTGATAACTCTAAGATTTTGATCTCCTATTTATGTTGCATGAGTTGTCTAGAAGACTTGAACTCATTTGATCAGTTGGAGATAATAGTAGAATACATGTTATAAGTTGAGTTGATTCCTTGCAACACTTATTTGACTGCTATTTTGAATGTATCTTTGGCACATGGATGTATAGATGCATGTTTAAGACCCTTTGGGCATGTTTAAATGTTAGGCAACACACACTTTAGGTTATTTGCATTTGCTTAGCATATAAGTCCCATAATAGGGCATTGTATTGAAACATGTCCACAACATTTATTGTATGTTGTTAGGATTATAAACTTGTCTTGTAGTTACATTGGGAGTTGTTTCAATTTTTGGCAATTCACCACTTTGCAAGATGTGACATTTGGGCAGGCAGTTTGATATGTTGTAATCACTTTGGTAGTTGTAGATTCACTTACCCATGCCTTTGGATTAGGCATTTTTATAGTTTAATTATGAATCATTTTAATGCAATTGTTTATATCTCTTTCTATGATTGGGTTCTATTTTCATGGATGCAATAGACTAGTTTGCAGTTTTAGGGGATATTGGAATTTTGGAGACCAAAAGCCCTCCATTAGGGAGGTGTGATCAGAAATTGGATTCTGATAATGGTTCCAATTCAAAGTTTTAGTGGTGGTACACTATAGATCTTTTCAAGATCTTTCTATCACTTTTCATGGTTCACAAAATGGAGTCCAGATGCTCAAGATATGGTCATTTGAAGATTGATCAAAAAATGTCCCTTGTGACATGTGGCACGTGATTTGAGGATGATTCAACATTTGAAACTATCAGAGGTCAACACGTGGCATTGTTGAAATTCTAAGTGGGGAAATAGCCATTTGACATGTGGCAAAAAAAATTAGGTGCAAAAAAATTTGGTTAGGTGTTATTTATCACACGTTATTAGAAATTTTCAAGCATGTCATGCCACCTTGCCATGTCTATCACACCACCCAAGGAAATATTCAAACTTGGCACCCAAGAAGGAGTCAAGGCACCTAAAAAGGAGAGCTTGAGTGCCTAGAATGGAGGAAGGAGGTTTTGAACTCAAGACCTGTTACCTAAAAGGTTAAGGCCTTGACCAATTCAGCCACAGGTTTTGAAGTGTTATAAAAGGCACTAATTTTTACTTGAATAGAAGAAGTTCTGGACTATGTTTTTTATTTTAAGAGGTTGATACTTTGCAAAATCTTTGGGAAAGCTTATGTAATGGATTTTTATCCATTTTTTTGCCATAATACTCAGTCTTAATACTCTTTTTATCCAATTTGCATATTGGAAGAGTATTTTTAAGCCCATAGAAGAGATTTTTAGGACTTTTGAAGTAACTTTGTAGGTGTGAAGACTCATAAAATTTGAAGGTGCCAGGCTTGATTATCAGTCACGGTGAAGGTGAATTTTTACATTGAGAGATCAACTTGCAGGAAAGTTATTTATTGTTTCCAGGTGTTTGAAGTGCCTTTAATGGAAATGGTCCACTCCTTTGGAGAACCCAGAGATGTAGGCATCAATTATTGAGCCGAACTCCGTTATCACATTTCATGTTTTTGGTAATTGTCATTTTTGTGCATGATTTGGATTCAGTTTGCTAATTTGATTTTAATTAGTAAATGAACTCATGCAAGTAATTCAAGTTTTGACAATTATAACACAACGTTATTAAAAAAACCAGTTCAATAACTGAGAATGTTTTATGCCAAACATTGTGCAAGTTCTTTTGAGTTTTTTGAGAATTTGTTAAGTTTTGAGAAATTCAATATTCATATTTAAAACTTCACTTTGAGTTGATTTAGTGTAGTTTATGGATCATCTTGTGTCACTAAGACAACCTATTTATCTTCATGAAGATATTAAACCATATGTCCACATAAGCCTTTTTATCTCACTAGCTTAGTGACCTTTATCTCCATGTCATACTCCATGACTTTTGTAATCCAACTAGTCCTCTTCTCATTTTAATATTTTTTAAGTTGGAAGTCCTTCACTCTAGGATGAGACACCATAAGATAGATCCAATTATTAGAGAGCATTGGTCTAAATTTTTTGAGGCTTCTCAGATATACAAGGACTTTATTTTCTATAAAAGTATATCTTACCTCATATCCTTCAAGCCCTTGACTAAAAAAATCAATTGGTTTCTCAATTCCTTCACCATTATTATGCATCAACATGGCTGATATGTTGTCAACATTAGATAAATTATACAATATGAAATCCATTGATAAGTTAGGATTCATGAATGAGGGTGCTTGCATAATAGCTTGATTGATAGCCTCAAAGGCTACTTTTACTTAATTTGACCAAGTAAACACTTGGTTCTTATTCAACATAATAGTGATGGGTTTGACCAGGCTAGAAAAATAAGTTATGAACCTTCTCAAAAAATTTATCCTCCCAAGGAAAATTTGGAGTCTTTTCTTATGCTTTGGTAAGGATAATGCTAAGATGGCACTGATTCTATCAGGGTCAATGGTTAATCTCTATTTTGAGATAATATGTCCCAAGAGTTTGACTTTATGGATAATAAACACACATTTCTTGGGATTTAAAGAGATCACATATTCTCTACATCTCTCAAAGATCAATCTTAGGTGATCTAGGTTCTTACTAGCTTTCTTGGAGAAAACTATGATGTCATCTAAGTAGACCAACACCATCTGATTTAGTAATACTTGGAAGGCCATGTCCATGGATCTTTGAAAGGTAGCCCTGGCATTTAAAAATCCAAAAGGCATCTTCTAATAAGCATATATGCCCCCACTTTATGGTGAAGGTGGTCTTGTATTGATCTTCTTCTCTTACTAGTACTTGGTTGTATCATAAATACCAATCTAAAAGAGAGAAGTGCTCTCAACCAAAAAATATTTGAAGTTGTTCCATGGATGGTAAGGGGTAGTGATATTTTAAATAGACCCTATTAAGGTCTTTAAAGTCAACACATAATTTTATCTCCCCATTTTTCTTCCTTATAGGTACTAAGTTGGTTACCCATGAGGAGTGCTTAATGGGAAAGATGATCTTGGATTCAATCAATTTAGTTAATTATTTCCTCATAGATTTAATTTTTTGGTTGATAGGCCTTTATTTCTTCTTAACATGCTTGGCATTAGCATTTAATTCTATAGTGTGTTGGGCTAGCTTAGAATCAAAGCCTCTCAAGTCACTATATTCCCAAGCAAAGATGTCTACATATTCTCTAAAAAGCTCAATTAAATCATGCTTTTAAACCTTAGTGCTTACCTTTCCAAGATTGAGAAGCTTGTCTTTGAGGATAATAACTCTTTCATAGTTCTCATCATCAGCTGACATTATTGCCTTATATTTCCTAATATGATCTCCCTCATGGAAAAGACCTTCAAGGGTGACCATCATTTTAGGAAGTTTATTAGACCTTACTTAAACATTTTGATATTCATACTGATGTTGAATTTTATCTTGTTTCATTGAGGAAAACTCTACTTCTTACTACAATAAGAAAGTAATATAATTATCACTGTCAAAGACCTACCAATGAGTTTAATTGTTTGGCACTAAGGGTCTTACCACCATTTTGACATGTGGCTATACTTTGGACTTTTTCAATTCATTTAGCAGGTCAAATTGAGCTCCCATGGCTACCAGCCTATTAACATGCTACTTTTGGTTCCTTAACACTACTTAGATGTTGGAGACATCAAAATCCTCAATAATGTCCCACACTCTATGTTTTTAGGACTTCATCAAGGATTATTTTTGATGTTTTTGCCTCTAACCTAATGTACTATCAGCTCACTATCCCCATACACTTATAATTTCTTGATTCCTCTCTTATTAGCGCATTCAAGGCTATGTAAACGGCCCTCATACTCAGCTACATTGCAAGAACAACTAAATTAAAACTTGTAAGAGGAAAAGTAATTATCATTAGAGGGAGATACCCACATTGCACCTACACCTACCCCATGTTTTCTCCTTGAGCCATTAAAGAATAATGTCCATAAACCATTGGAGTACTCTTATGGCCTAGTGAGGGATGTAACTGGTTCTCCTCATGTAAGTAGTAGACTCTCATGTCTCTTTCTTAAACACCTTATAAAGGGTCAATTAACTAATTTTCACTACATAACTCATCAAATAACATGATAAGTACTTCCATAAGATGATTATTTAGTTCTTGACCAACTAGGTGTTCATCTTTATCTAGGGTGGTGTAATTAATGTTTGAGCTATTAGGCCTATAGGCTTTTATGTGGAATTGAGAAATAATCTTAGTTTAATGGACACCTAGTCCCATACCCATTTTAAAAATCTATGTAGGATGAATCTCCTGCTAGACAACCTCCAATTTTGGCTATGAATTTTATAAATAATCATAGAGAAAAATGAGGAGGCACATCTAGAATCAAAACATCTTAAGCCACTAAAACATTAAGACAAGCATGAAAGGTCAATTTTATACCTTTGGTGACACTATATAGTTTGGTATAAGATCCATCAAACTATAAAACTCCCCTAGATTGGGGTTCATACTTCAAACCAAACTAATCTTCTATTGACTTTAGCATCACTGAAGTACTTGTTCCACTATATACCATGTAATTATGTACTAACTAGTAACCAATGATTACAAAAATGTATAAGGGAGGGTTTTTGACCACCTTATTTTATTTATCTTCATTAGGCCCTTTGGTTGCATTGGTAAGAACTACATTCTCTTTACTTGGTGGCTTATTAGAAACATTGATATTTGTTAATCCTTCTTTAAGAATAAATGCTTGTTTAGGAATGAAAAACATGTCCCACATTGGCACACTCACACTATATTTATTCATTTTTTCAACAATATTGATGGGAAAAAAAATAAATTTTGCTTGTGCTTTGAGAGCCATAAATGTACTTTGAACATGTGAGTTATGGGGTATAAGGGTATTCCCTTAATTATAATTATTTGGAGTAATTAGAACATTTGGAGTAGTATTAGGTTCCTTTAGATTTGATAGTAAAGGATTAATTGTAGGAATATTTTTTACTACCTCTTAGCTAACATCCATATTCTTTCTTTTGAACCTTGTATTGGCTACCACTAGAATATATGCTTGGCTAGAACTAGCCTATTGATTGAGTGTATATCGATCTTCTTGTTCATAATTGAACATTGTATCACCCAAATATATTGGTTCCTAATTATACCCTTTGCCTTATTGAGGATCTTTTAGCTTTGTCATCATGGATACTTCTATATTTTGAGCCATAAGAGCTTGATTTTATCCATAACTGGTACCTTGATGCCATTTCTCATTGAAAGCCTAATTAAACTCAGTGTTTGGGAAAATATATTTTCCAAAAGACTATTTCAAAGACATGGTACCCTCAACTTCTTAAATAATGTTTTTTTGAGTAGGGACTAAAGTATAAGAGGTGGTTTTAGTATTTAGATTATAATGATTTTTCCTAACATAGTTAGGCTACCCCTGTCCTTGGCCTTGGCCTTGGAAATTTAATTTGTAGGGTGGCCTATATTATTGATAAGGTTTATTTAAATATGATTTTTATTTCTTCATATTTATCAATTCATTTCCAAAGTATTGAAACATGCTCTTAAGCTCTTGGAAATTCTTGTTTTCTTAGGAGTCACTAGATTGACTAGTTGAAACGTTTTCTTACTTTGGTGTAGGAGTGGTATCAAGTTTTGGCATAGGAGGAATAAAAAAGGGGAAGAATAACAATAGGGTGTGGTTGAATTTTAGGAAATAAATCCATTGGTGGGATAGGTGTAATCTTGCCAGTTTGGATTAGACAATTTTTTGCTATGATTGCCACTTCATAAGCATTGGGTAGTGTGTTTCCTCCCATAAACTAGATCATTACTAAAATATCAATATTTAGAGATTTTATATAGTAAATTAAATAAAATTTTAGAGTAGGTCTAAAAAATATTGGGATCCTATCCCATGTCTTCTGAAACCTAGTGTTGAAATCTTGCATAACCTCATAAGGAACCCTCTTAATTGTGGTTAACTATTCTACAAGTGACAAATGGTCACTTTTATCTTCAAAAATTTTACATAAGGAATCACATAATTGATATCATGATATAATTCAGTTAGCAATGAGGTTTTTATGCCAGTCCAAGGCTTTAACCTTGAAATAGATGGCCAATAGCCTAATAGCCACATATTCCTCAGTTATGTCATGAATATTACAAAAGTTGGCTATATTTGTAAGTTTATCAGAAGGGGTTATAAATTGGTCTCCTATGAAATATAGGACACTTTTAAGAGTTTATACTAGAATAAAATCATAATATTATAGGTCTAAAGGGATTCGACCATTCAAATCCACAAAAGGAAAAGCTCGAGGGCATGGTAATGAAAGGAACTAACAAAGATCTTCTTGTAGAGGTAGGTTTTGAAATTGGTTTATGAGGAAATATTCTTTTATATGGATGTGTATTATCAAATCTTAACCTTTTTACTGAGTTTAAAGGTAATTCAACAAATTCAAAATGAATACCTCTAAAATTTGACCGTGTATTCACCTTTAGCATGAAATATAGTTACTGCTCTACACTAGAATGTTGAGTGTTTCTGAGAGTCACCAGATACTATTGCATGAAATTTATACCTACTACAAACTGATCAAACCAACATCAAATTTGACAAATATTATTTGAAAATGGGTCCCACTAGGTGTGCTGGAAACTATTATAGCATTAGTTTTCACCCTTAGAGAGGGTTATTTAGGATCTCACCAATTAAGATACATAATAGGAATAACCCCAAGCTATGGTTATCTTTTATTTGGGTTGAACCTTTGGATAAGGTTAGCTTCCTCTTGATGGATAACCTTGACTAATGATTATGCTTGGAAAAGGGTTAGAGAGGGGGTAAAGGGTTACTAAGAGAGATAAAAAGGTGATGAACCAAATTTAAATGATAACTCACATAAGTGTGAAATAATCACTAATGAAGCATAAGACAATGTTAGATCACACAATCTCATAGACTATCTAATAACATAAGTATTTCACTAACTAAGCTCACCAAGCAATGAATGAAATAAGGATGAATTCTAAAACTCACATCGAGTTTACATTAATGTAAGAAAGAAAATAAGTAAAGACCTAAAAATAACTTAAATATACCTATAAATAGGCAAGAAATAAGGAAAATGGATATGGGAGATTCTCCTTCACAGTGCCATCATGCACAAGCTTATTCAACATAGTTCAAAGGGAGAGATAGGTAAATAAAGTATTTATTACTTCAAGATGTCTTTCATATAAATTTTGATAAGGTATAGCCTTATAAAATGAGAGTCTCTTATCTCCAAGATATAAAAAATATTAGACATCCCCCCAATGGGAAAGAATGGGTGATATATGAGAAAGGGGGAAGAGAGAGAAGTGAGCCAAAATAGTGAACAATAAATGGACCCAACCACCTTTTGATCTATTAATATTAATCATGCCTCCCACTTATCCATTCATTATATCCAAATAGCTTTAAAACACTCATTGGCTTAGAAAACATGATAAAAGACAAGAATCCTTTGAAAATGGCGAGTCATGATCCATTCAAATGGGAAATTCCCCCAAAGACTTTTGGAAACTCATTAAATGCTCCACCTAGCCTTCTCAACATCCAAACTCTCCATCTACTTAATGAGCTTGTCACACCATGTTTCATCTTGATATGTCCTTTATAGTATTTAGACAATCACTTGAGATGATTTGTCTAGTGTCCCTTTAGAACACAATTGTCATAAGACCTTGCCCCTATGCCAACTTATTTCTCTATCACCATTATATCATTACTCTAAACTCTAAACATAGGTCCATTGTATATGAAAACCAATCCCATTTGTTGGTTTTCATATATATATATATATATATAATATACCTAATATCTTGATCATGAATAAGATGTAAAACATATATCTAAAAGCTTTTGAGATGTTGAACTGATATTTAATGGTAGTAGATGAATCTGTAGGGTTTACTCTGTTAGCCTAGATTATTATCTTGATCTTGCATTTACTCATTTGCCAACTTGGGTGGAAAAATATTTGATATGATGTGTATGATTTCATGTCATATTCTTAGGCTACTTATTTTATTTTAAAACCTAATTTTTCAATTTTTTACATGTGTCTTCATCTTATGATCCTTGGAAATTGATCAAATCTGCTAGCACTATTGATCCTTGTGGTAGGCTTCTTGCCTTAACCCTCATCATTACCATTGATATGAATTTTGATTTTTAGATCATGCCACTTGGTAGCCCCATATTTATCCTTAAGATAATGTTATCAGTTTCATCTATTTAATGTGCTTGTGCCATGTGTTAGCCTCACATGTAATCTAGCTTAACTTTTTGACCTTATGCACACTATTGATTTGCTTTTCACTATTAATGCATGCCATTGCTATTAATTATACTTGATAAAATATGAATTTTTGATCCTTTGAATCACCATGATTATGCCACTTATCATCCATATGTCTAATCTCAATATCCTCTAACTTATTGATCTTGAGGTTTCCATTAATCTTTGATTGCACAATTAAAGACATGTCATTGATCTTGATGGCCCACTAACTCAAGATATTATCTATGTGTCACTCATCTTGATTTTATCAAGTGATATTTTGACACTTTTTAGTTCCGCATTCAACCTTAAGGTCCTTTGAAATATTTTAATTTAAATGTCTACTTCATGTGGTTTTAGCTTGACGTCCTTGTGCATGTCCCACTTTACTAGTTCAACTTTGAACGCTTATATATTGAGATAGATAACTCATAAAGATACCAAATTTGAAAAGGGTATTCATGGCATAAATAAAATAATGTCATATAATTATTTAACTTGTATTGACATCCCAAGTACACTCATCAAATGTGTAACTAGATTGACCTATTTATTTCTGCATGGCGTACTGTGATGGTCTGACTCCTTGAAAATCAACAAATTTACACTTTAATCTTGATTAAAGTGTTTAAAAACCTTTGTGAGTGACTTTTGATCTTCCCTTGAAGTCTTTCTACTCTTTCTATTATTAGATCATTCATCAACCAAAGCTTTGCTTAGCTTCTTCAAACCATATTCAGTCAAAGCTTCTTATGTGGGCCAATTTTGGCCAACACTTACCTCTACTCCTTTGTGTCTCCAAATTTATAATTATTTATCCCATTATTTTAGCATATTTTTATTCATAATTTTCTCAACATAACTCCACTCTACATTACTCATTCAATCACAATCTTCCCATGAATTGTGGCTTGAAAAATGCTTTAAGAACAAACCACTAGGGTTTCTTATTATGAAGCTAAACAAAAATTGACTTGTATACCCAAAAATGGTCTTGTGTGATTTTTATAAAACACTAATTTATTATTTTAATCCTTAATGACCAAAAAATTCCTAGTCAAGTCAACCACCAAAAAGTGGTTTAAATAATAGAACATCTTCCCCAACTTTTCCTATGTTATGCATGCCATAAATAGTGACTATTTTAATAAACAACAACCAACAAGTCATAAATTATTCTTACCACTAAAAATGGCTAGGATTAATTAAAAAAGAGGTCTTATGTCAAAGCCATGACATTAAATGGCTAGTTCAAGTAGTATATTATGACCTTGAAAGCCCTATTAACCTGAACATAATTTCATAATTACTCCTTGATTTCATGATGATCATAAAGGTATAACTCAAATTCATCTATATAGACAATTTAGAGAACATGAGTAAGCATGGTATACAAGTTGTTATTAAGAAATAAATAATCACTCAGCATGGATAAAACAACTAGTAAAGTCCTAATAATGCTCATTCTAACTACTAAGGTATCATTTCTGTATACTTATTAAGCTATATCACATGATCACAAAGCACTAAATCAAACACAAGAATTAGTAAACCACAATAACACATCAACAAGTAAACACAAATTTGCATGCCATTTAATCACTATAAAATAGGTAATTTATTTGTGTGACATGTTATTAGAATGTTATGTCTACCCCCTAATATATCCATCTATGATCCTATCATCAATGATAATTTTCATCTAAATTTTCAAAAAGGGTGGGGGTTAACCTGCATTCAACTCAAAAAAACATTGTAGTGAGTTCGAGCTTAAATAAGATAACTAAAATACTTAGAATATGCATCAAGTAAACTACTACATAATAAATCAAATTTGTAAATGAAATCATTTCAACATAGGATTTAAAAAACACATTAGTATAGTATAATCATATATATGTAATTCCCACAAATAATATTTAACCATGAAAGAAATAAAACAACTATCTACCTAAGTAGTATATATCTGAATATACCAACATAATAAAAAAATAACTAATCACTAATCTAATTCATTATTTACTACTAAAGAAGTTTGTGAAGATTAAGATAAAATGTAATATCTTAGCCCCATAAAATAGGTCATCATCCTAATGACATTATTAAAACAATAATTCTAAAAAAAATTAAATAATTACAATAATCTATCAAGTAAACAAATGAGGAAACAACCAATGAAACTCCTCATAGTTTTCACATGTAGCACTATCTTCATAATACTAGTTCCATTAGACATTACATACCTATTTATCATGAAAGATAAGTTTGAGTGTATCAAATATTATGATTATTTATATTGTCACCATTCTTGGATCGATAAATTGTAATGCATTCCAATCCAAAACATGTGTTATATCAACCATAAATATTAAGATATGATACATGAAAAATATTATGTATTTGAGCTGAGGTTGGTGGAAGAACAAGCTTATAAGATACATGATTAATTAATTATATAACTTCAAATGTTCCCACATATCTAGGTGCTACTTTGGTTGATTTCTCAAACTTGATGGATCTCTTTTAGGGCTTAACCCAAAAAAAAACTTTTCCCCAACTGTAAACTACCTTACTATTCTTTGTAGATCAACATAGATTTTATGACTATCATTGGCCTCAGCTAACCTTTGGATAATAAATTTTAATTTATCATCCATCTCAACAAGTATATCAGGTCTAAAAACTATTATTTCTTTTTAAATTATCCCAACTGATAAGTGTCATAAACCTTATAACATACAATATTTCCAATGGAGCCATTTTAAAGGCTCACTATTGAGAGTTTTTATAATAAAATTCAACCAATGGAAGATATTCCTCCATTTATATTACTTATCCATGCAATACATCATCAAAATATCCTCCGAGATCTAATTTACTCTTTCACTTTACCTATTTGTTTTTAGATAAGTTATATTTAAAATTTATCTATATACCCAACATTGCATTAAACATTTTATAAAACCTTGAGGTCATTAAAGGATATCTATTTGAGATGATCTCTAGAAACGTATTAAATATATATACTTCTTTTATAAATATATTTACAAGCACTAGGGCATCATTGATCAAATTGATTAGAATGAATTTTTCTACTTTGGTGATTTTATCCATAACCACTAATATCATACCATGATGATTCCTTATCATAGGTAATCCTTGGATAAAATACATAATAATTAATTTCCATTTCCAATCTAGTATGCCATATGGGTATAACAACCTAGTAGGGTTCAAATGTTCAACCTTGAATAACTAATGTTTCAAGCATATATAAATAAAATGTATGACATTTTTATTGATTATCTTCTAAAATATAATGGCTTTAGTTATACTAAGAGATTAGTCACACTAGGATGTCCTAAATATGGATCATTACACATCTATTTTAGAATTATTTTCATTATGTTCTCTCTATTTGGAAAATATATTCTTTCATGTAATATTAGAAGTCTGTCACTCTCAAATTAATATCATGGATATTCATAATCTTTAGGATTTTATGATAAAGCATTCTTAACCTATTCATAAAATTCATCCCCTAGTGAATATCTAAAAAGTTTATCTTTGAAGGTGTGTCTAATATTATCCATTACTGCTATGTACCTTATTTGACTAAGTGAATATGCAACCCTATTTTCATTTCCCTTGATATAAATAATATCAAATTAATAATCTAAAATAAATTCTAACCATCATGTCTGTCATGAATTTAGGTTGGGTTAGATAAATATATACTTGATCCCTAAATTATTTGTCTTGAGATTGAATGGTTTTTAAAAATAAATAATGTCTCTACACTTGTACGGCATGCATAGTTGTATCCAAATCCAAGTCATGCAAGGCATAATTAAACTCATAAGGATTCAATTTACTTTATTAAAAAGTTACATCTACACCATCTTGAATAATAACTCCTCCCATCCATCCCCTTAAGCATCTATTATTACTAGAAGCTGACCATTTTGTTTCATAATCCATAATATTGGAGTTGAGTTAAGCCTATTTTCCAAGGTTTGAAAGGCTTCCTCACACATATCATTCCACACAAAATGTTGTTATTTACACTACAAAGAGGTGATTATATTATCTATCTTAGATAATTTTAACATAAATATCCTATAATATCCCACTAATCCCATAAAGCTATGCTCTTCATAAAAATTATTGGGTGTTAGCCATTCCATGATGGGTCTTATATTTTTTGGATCTACTAAGATACCTTCTAAAGAGATAATATGTCCCAAATACTGTAATCTTATTTGAAATAAGGAACACTTTAATAATTTTACATATATTTTTTTCTTTTAAAAGTGTTGGATAAGTAGACACAAATAATATATATGCTCTATTTCATTCTTATAAAATATTAGGATGTCATTGAGAAAAACCAAAAAAATTGATGAGGGTAATCCTTAAACACACTATTCATGAGATTAATGAATATTTTAGGTGCATTTATTAATCCAAAATGGAGACATTTAAGCTCATAATGCCTATATATTATTTTTAAATCAATTTTATGAATTTTTTCTTCCTTAATTCTTAACTAGTGGTACCCCAATCTTAGCTAAATTTTGGAAAAGATTGCTACACCTCACATTTGATAAAAAGAGTTCATCACTATAGGGTAAAGGACCCATTTTATTTATGGTTACCTTGTTCAACATCTTGTAATCTATGCAAAGGTAAAGATTTACATACTTTTTTTATAAAACATCACTAGTGCGCACACAAAGAAACACTTGGTTGATTTAATCCTTTTGATAATATTTATTGAAGATACATTTTTAATTCAACTAAATCTATTGTTGTCATCATGTAAGGAGACTTGGATCGATGCTCTGATCTTGGAATGATATCTATAGTTGAATAAAACTCTCTCTTTATAGGTAAACCTAGTAATTTCTATAGAAATACATCCTAAAATTTTTATTATAAGGATACTCTTCTAAGGTAGGCTCTCCGGATTCTTCAATGTCATCTACCTTTACTAGCAATTCCTAACACCCTTTTCACTAAGACATTTTCATTTCCATGTCTTAAATTTTCCTTAGTTTCAACTCTTTCTTATTTTCATGGATTTGGGATTGATTTCACATATCATCTAATAACTTGAATTTCTTTAAGTAGTCAACTTTTGCTTTATGCTTACAAAGCTAATTCACTTCTAGGATCACATCATATGAATCTCATGGTGCTGAAAATAAATATACCACCATGGTAAAATCAAGTAATCTCACTTCTACCTCCACCATGCGTTTATGCAATTTAACCTTAGACTCATTCTCATATTAAACTATCCAAACATTTTCCATAACACCAAATTTCCTAGGTAATTTATTTAACATAATAGGAGAGATAAAAAATTATGTAGTTTGAGTATAAAACAAAATTTAAATAGGATGTTCAAATAAAGTACCTAATAATTTTATGGGAGAGTCTTTATATTTAGCTTTACGATTGTCCAAAATTGCATGAATTCATTGTTGGAAAGTTCCCTAATATGATGTAGAGGTATATCAATTTCTATTTTTGCCTTATGTCTTCCACCAAGACAATCCTTAGCATAATGATCTCCCTCAAATGTAAGAAAATTATTAAGTGGTCCCTTCCTCTCAAATTGATTACCTCATTTAAACCTTTATTCAAAATTATATCCTAGTTTCATGTTCCCTAACATATTTTAAACCTTTAATTCTAAATATTAAACATATTCTTGGAATTTGCATTTTGCTTCCAATTATTTTTCTTGAATGTAGTCTTTGGGCTATCAAATTTCTTCCTAAACTTGTCTGTGACCTATGTAAGTGACTTCAATTTTTTTCCTACTAAACCATTTTCTTGTATATTTGGGCCATGGTAGAAGGCCCATGAACATCTAATTCACACCTAGTTTTTAGATTCAACCCCATGATAAAGTTATTGATCTAAACATCATATTTTTAGTACTAGTGTACATATTTTAAAAGCTTCATGAATTATTCTTAATGCTCATTTTCTAATAGGTCTATTTGCTTTAGGTTTTGGAAACATATTAACTTCTGATCAAAATACAACTAAGGTAGACACCAAACCCTGAATAGGATACAAATTGTTCCCATGTGGTGGTGGTGGAGTCAAGGCCCATCTCTAGCATCTTGTTGGCCCACCAAGTTGATTATTCATTGACAAGTTGATAGGCTCCCGAAATAGCCATAGATACCTTAGAATAATTTCAAATTTTGAAATATTTTTCCATCTCTATAATCTAATATTCAAATCCATCACCCAAAAATATACCATCATACTTAGGGGATTTAATTTATTTATGTCTAGCACAAGTTCTATAGTTTCTTAAGCTCTTACTACATTTTTTACTCAATATACCCTTTGTCATGGAGATCTTATTGATTAGCTAGTTGATCAATTGGCCCTTTTTGCTTATTTTTTTCATCCTACCCATGAACTTCCTACTATAGTACTATTAATATGTCGCTTGTCTTGTTTATGACTATGAAGATTTGATCAAGCTTCATAACTTGTTCAGTTACCAACTAAATATGACCAACTTGAGAATTCTCATCATAAATCCCCTCATCATGTGATCTTATACACACCATTATCATTAATGTGATAGAAGAAATATTTTAATGTTAGTGGACTCATTAGGTCTGATAATTTTAAATCTATGCTTTGATACCACAATGTAATAACCCAACTGGGTTTTACTTATATTCATTTTTTAAAAATTCTCTCAATCATACTTTAAAATTAGATGTATCTTCATAACACTCTATTAATATAACATATTATTTTATATCTAAATATAAATATGTACAACATGTGAATAAATTTTATTTAGCTTACAAATATAATCCTAAAAGTGTATAAGACATAAATACATTAGTAACTATATACTGAAAGAATGGTATAGCCATAAATCATATTAATGCATTTTCTAACTATACTAAAATACATAATGACTACTATTAGAATTTAAAATAAACCAAGATCAAGTATATATCCATTGTTTTAATAATTATAATAATCATAAAAATGTATGATTCCATTATTATTTTACTAAATGCCATAACATTACAAAAAATGAAAGGTACAATAAGTAAAAAATGAACCTATATAAGTTTTGTTATGGCCAACACACTCCCTTTCCATAAGAAATGAGGGAACCCTATTTAAAATAAATAAATAAATAGAGTTTCTAAACCCTTTCTCTCATTCTAGGTGGATCAACTTGCACCAAGTCTCTAAAATGTCATGTCGCCCTGATTTTTCTCCTCAAGCAAGTGTTATGGATAATGACCAATTGATCCAAATTACATGCCTTAGAGGTCTATAAAAGAGACCAAGAAAAATTCCATTGATATTCCATGGTTAGGAAAGGATTTATTGATTTTAAGGTTTAAGATACTAACTTTTTAAGCTAACCCTTACTCAAATATTATCATAGTCTCAGTCATGTTCTTGATGTATCAGATCCTAGAGTCCTACATGGTGTTTCAAAGCCTAGATGGTAGTTAGGTGAATAGTTAATTAGTAGATATTATTTTCTCTTTCACTTAATCATTTTATATGTTTTCCATGAGTTCTACATGTCAAAGTCTAAATGCTACATGACTTCAAGATATTTAGTTGATGAGTAGTCATAGGTTTTGTGTGAGTAAATCTCTGAGTAAAAGTTTTGAGGGAAAAGTTGGAAAAGACCAATTTTGAGCTAAAGTCAAGAAAGGGTAACAAAGGCCTAGCAAAATAAGAAAATTCCATGTATCCCATGTTAGAATTTTCTATATCCTAGACCTAATAGAGATGTCAGATTATAGGAGAGCCTGATGCAATCAATGAGCACCATGTGATTTATTGTCAAATGTGTTAGTCTTTCAGATTTGATAGAGATGTAATAACCTAGGAGAGCTTGATGCAATCAAAAATATCCATGTGGCCCTAGGTTAGAGTCCATCATTACTCTAGATAATCACCCCACATAAAGGAAGAATGGCTAATCTCTTAGACCTGAAAGAGGTGTTAGATCCTAGGAGATCTTGACCCAACCAATGAGTACCATGTTAACCAATGGTATAGTGATCAACATCTCGGTCTTGATATAGATGTCATATCCCAGGAGATACTGACCAAATCAAAGGATGATACATGGTTTGAAGGTTAAAAGTGTCAAATTTAACCAATGAGCTCTCATTATTATTAGACATGTTAGTCTTCAAGTTTGGTAGAGATTTCAAAGCCTAAGAGATCTTGACATATCATAACATGACAAATGGAATAACTAATCAATTTAATAGGTTGTCTCCAAAATCCATAAAGTGTATAGAATGAAACATATAATTATGGGGGATAATAAGATGATACCACATGTCCATATTTAACATATCATCCTCCCAAAGGTATAACAATAGAGTGTTAGGATATGTTTTAGTATTGACCATTGACATGAGGAAAATTTAGGAGGTGATAAGTTACATAAATATGGATTTATCATGAGTATTTAAGCATGAGGTGGTCATGTACCTACCCATTCTAGACATTGATAAAGTGGGAAATGAGACCCCAATTAGATAATTTAAAATGTCACGTCACCTTTACTAGATCTAGTAAGTGATGTGTAATCATATGCTCCAAATTTAAATTTGGGTTGGGAAATCAAGTGGAAGATTGAACCACCCACTCAAATTTGAATCCACAATAATTAAGCTAAAAATGCCATTAATGCAGGGGATGAATCTAGTTTTCAATAAGTATTATAAAGAAAGCTCATTAGCTATTATATCTTTGGATTCCAAAATTTATAATCCTTGGTTTCTACTCCTACCTTCTACATTTTCTACCTTCTCCTTTGACTAGATATTTTTTTCCAAATTTCATCTCACTACAATAGCCACTTCATATTCAAACCCCAAGGCTGAGCTTGAATATATGGACACTATGTTACTAGATGGTGTGACCCAAATTAAACATTATAATGAAGTATTCAAGGCCAATGACCAAGTTCTTAAAGATTCAATTACCGATGATGATGATCAAGCCAAATTTGAAGACACCTATGAGTATACGAGAAGTATAACTTACATTGAGATATGACCAAAATTGAAGTGCTACCCTGTGCCAAAATTTTCAACAAGGTACTCCTCACTATTAAGTAGGTACATGACAAGATTCACTATTGGGTCTAATCACCTAAATCTTAGAACTAGATTTCTAACATCTCAGGAATGAACTAGAAAACCTATTAAAATCTCTAAAACTCCATTATTTTTTATGAATAAATGGTGGTGTAAACCTAGACTGAAACCTTAAAAATATATAACATCCTTAAGGAATAGGTAGATAACCTAGATGCTAAATGGGTGAATAATGAGGATTTCAATGCATCATATTCTATACCTTCAAGGATGAGATATGTATTGGTATGATCCTATTGAATCAATTGTTTGGGACCCTATATTTCCTTCATGTCAAAATACTATGGGTGCCGCTACTTCACATGATCCTAAACAACTCCCCAGTCCTCAACCTAGGAGGGGTGTTTTATTTCAACATGGTCAAGTCCATAATATATGCATGCATATGGGACACTTTTACATGATTAATTATCTCATAGATGTAGTCTTTGAGATTCTCAATTTCAATTCCTCTACCTTTATTGAATGGGTTCCTAGAGGCTCTATGGCTCATGTATTTTAATACAAACTATATGACCACCATTACAAAAATAACATCCAAGATATTTATAAATTTTTCTACCCAATGGCATATAGTGTGATCAATAAGGATTTTATACCTCATTTATCAAAAGAAATCATAAACTCACTAGATCCCATTAGAGACTAATAATATTTTTTGAAGACACCAATATCTGAGTTGCAAGCATGCTAAGGGATCCCATCCACCTACCTTATCATGTCTTAGATTTCTTTGTTGAGATGGAAATTAATTACCAAGTGGTGAAGGTTATTTCTAGACATTATATTATTCACCAATAAAAGGCATGCCTTCCTATTTTGATAATAATCATACACCATGTTTAGCACTCTTTCCCTCCTCTATATAAGATGGTGACTAGATAAGACTCTTTGTCCTTGGGTAGAGCCTAGTTGTGAGAATAGGACCCAAAGGGCATGATCTAATCCCATTTAGAAAAGTATTTAGCTCACCTTAACCTAAACTATGGACACTAGTTTGAACATGATGATGAGTTATATTTAAATGCTAAGGATAAATAGGAGGTGCTCACAAGGGTTAAATCCCATAAAAAGGATAAAGGTAATAATATGTAGACTAGATTATCCTTGGCACCCTCTACATTTTCTTAGTCTTCAAGTGATATCACCTCAACTCCCCTTATAATTTATATAAGAATACTAAAAGGGATCCCTCTACCTTCTCCCTTATGAGTAGTATATTACATTTTCATGGCCTCACCTCCTCCACCTCTAGAAAATCAAGTGCCTCATCCTTATCCAAGTCATACCCATGTGACTACAAGGAAAAAGTACCAATTATAGATGAATCCCTAAGCACACATGACTCCCTAGAAGGAACCTTAACCCCAATCCACCCAGAATCTAAGGTTCAACATAAGAAATAACATATAAATGAGATTTAGGTAGGAATAGCTTTAAACATTATTGGAATTTCCTCCTCACACTCCCTCCATTTTCTAACTACTTCATACGGCACCACTCAGTTCCCAGCCCCTTACATAATCCATTCCTTTAGCACCATATTTTTTCCAATTCTTCCCCCTCTACTCTTTTCCCAAACATTCATGAACTCATCCAACCCTAGCATATTACATTGTTCTTTTCCATCCAACACTTTCATTCCCTAAATTAGAACTTTCCTTGTGCCCTCACTGGCCATTCTTCAAATTTAGGTGCCTATTAGTGTCCCATATTTTCCATACACATTAGATGTTCTAAGAGTAAGAAAACCCATATACATATAGCTAATAATTGGGACCATCTTGGTAGTTATTACTATGACTTAGAATCTCCCAAAGTTAACCTTTACATCCCTTTCTACCTTGTCTCTTTCTATAGTAGATCTTGAAGCTTACCCAAGCAAAAGGTTAAGGAAGAAGTGAAAGGTAGTTTATGCTCGATCTAAAATACAAGTACTAAATTCTCTAATTATACCTCCCCTACTAATATCTATGAATCATGTATCACCATCCCCATTATCTCCTCTTATATCTCCCTCTCCCCTTTTCTATATCAGTAGGTGCCTAAGGATTCAACTTTAATCAACCAATCTCTTCCCTTCTTTTCAATACCCCCTCTCGAGAGTCATTTCCCCTTAAATGGGCATGACTTAGAGTTAGTGGCAAGTTTAGATGTTCCCTTGGGACTCTCCATTCATATTTACCCATTTTTACCCCATGTGTCCTCCTCCACTACTTTCATTATTGATTCCCTTCACTTCTCCCAATCCTCCTCCACCTTGATCTCTGCTTATCACTACCATCTCCACCACCATGATAACACCTCCCAAAACCTATGGAATGGTCCCACTATCTCAAGTACTTGAGATGATGATGAAAGTGACCATATAAGTGCAATGGGATTTTGACTACACCATGAGGAACATGTGGGGAAACCTCACCTAGAAATTTATGTAAGAGTGAAACATTGTGGTCTAGCAAACCCAACATGACTTATTCTCTCTCACTAAGGTGATGAATCTTGAGGGAGAATAGAAAATGGAGGAGAATACACTCATAGTTATCTAGGTGACTCATGATAAGTTAGATAAGATTTTTGAGGACATGCAAATCTAGGTTTGAACTCTCCAGGCATAGGTCAGGAGCTCCTTCCCTAATAGGCTAATTGGAAATTATAAGGATACCATCCTAAAACTTTTCTCGACTCTAGGAAAGGTGGTAGAGACTATGGTATATACCTAAATACTCATTTAATAGACCTAGACATATTTGGAGAGGATCATCATAATTAATGGGAAGTTTTGAAAGATAACTATTGTGATTAATAATTGCATATTCCTAGAGCTAAAATTGATTCCCAGTTTGATTTTTGGATTATATAAGACCTACATTAAGACCATGAAGATTTATATGAATGATTTTCTTGCCTTAAATGGTAATAAGACCCCTATAAGATGGCAAAAAGAAGACATTGGCTTATTTTAAGGAATTTAATATCTTGGTATTATTCCACCTAGATGGCACTCTATTAGATAGGGGAGAATTTGGACTTTACTTGGGTCACTTAGAATAGGTCATGAAGGGAAAAGTGGCTAAGGTTAATAAGAAGGGAGATTAAGAAGTTCTTGATATTTTGACTTAATCTACAATGAAGATCAACCAGGTGTCTAAATTCTAAGTGTCAATAGAGGCCCCCCTTCAAGTATATCAAATAATAACAACCTAGGTAGAAATGATCATCAAAGAGCCTTTGATGAACCTTGAAAATTTTTAATAGGAGTTTGACCTTGTGGTAGCTATGCTAGAGGCCAATGAGGCAATGTCAAAGTAGTTGGGAGTCAGCTCATCCATACCACATCCACATATCAATTGAGTGGTCCCCTATTGATCTTTTTAGGGAAAGTGAAGAGGATTTTATATATATATATATATATATATATACATATATATATATATATACATACATACATATATATATATATATATACATATATATATATATACATACATATATATATATATATATATATACATATATATACATATACATATATATACATATATATATATATATACATATATATATATATATACATATATATATATATACATATATATATATATACATATATATATATATACATATATATATATACATATATATATATGTATATATATATATATGTATATATATATATATATATATATATAGTTTAACTATGTAGTTGTAACTACTAGAGGTGGACATCATGGCCTAGTATGGGAATTTTGTGCTACTTTAAGGTGAATCCCATCTTCATCTATAAAAGTACAATTGCACTATAATTTTAAGGTTGATAATTTTTAGCTCAAAACTTCTATTTGAATCAAACTAGGATTTTAGCTGTAGTTTCCTTCACCCTTTTTGAATCATAAAAAGTTGGCCAAGATTGGTAGCTTTGTAATAAAATTGGTTGTTTTAATGAATGCAATTTTATATTTTGAGTAGCACATTTTTTATTTATCAAAGTATCTCTCATTTTAGTTTTAAACAAATATTATTTCTCATATATTTTTTTAAGGTTTTCTTACTTTATGAATATATTGATTATGATGTGATTTCCTATCATAAAATATTTGTGAATTCCTTTCATTTTATTTACAATACTAATAAACTATGTTCTATCCTACAAGTTATATTAGAAGTTTTTATGTTTTTTACTGTGGACTTCTAGTAGTAGTATTTAGTGAGGAATCATAAATTAAGCATTCTTCACTACTTCCCTAGACTCTTCCCATTATGTAGTACTAGAGTTAAAACTTTTGGTGATACTCAACACATAATGGTATAACTATGGTAGATGTGTTTATCTCAATTGTTGAATCATTAATTTCACCTTGATCTAGATACATTCTTTACTACCTTACCCTTCCCTCTTTTTTTGTTTATTTAGAGATTGAACTACCCCTTCTATTTCATTTGGAAAATGGTAGAACAAAGTGCATGAACATTAATAATAGACTTAAACAACTTACTTACTCTCAGCCACCAGGATTGAACCCTTGATAGTGATACTGCATCTCTTATATATTATTTTATGCAAACTCCATTGTGAAGCCAAATACCCATAGTCATGCCCTAGGCTAATTTCATATCAGTCCTAAAATAGAGGATGTAAGTCCATCAATGTTTATATTATTATCATTGAAAATAATCAATATCATGAGTATTTTGGAAGAGGATCTAAGATTTAAAAATAGTTGAAAATATAATGAGGGTGTATGCAATCATAAATACATAAGATATACAATTCAATCCTAGCTCAAAGAAGATAGATCCTACTTACACTTTTAATAGGGGATACATTAGATAATTAAGAACATAACCAATATGTGGATCTGCTAGACCCAATTATGGGATATCTTACTATAATAAGATCACTAGGGAGGGTTCCAAAACCTCCAATCAAATAAAACTATGCAATAACCCTAACTAAGTCCTATATTTTCATATTCACTATACTAATAACAAGTAAAGAAAATAAATATAATATATTGCTCACCAAAGCTTGTGGCACAAAGTGGGGGTAATAAACAATAAAAGTAAACATGCATAAGATAATCTTAATTAAGCTATGTATAGGTAATAACCTAATACATGGATAATAAGAGTAATATTATTCAAAATCCATTACTTATGTTACTTCTATCTACTAAATATAAGAGAAAAGTTAGAGATACTTACTTGGAAGATGAACTAGTTGAGACTAAATCCCTCACTTGGAAAAAGGTGCTTTGAAAGAGGTTATGGTTTTTAAGGATCACTAAGAAAGGCCAAATCATCTAAGACATCTCCACAAGACTAGATTCTCAAATTAAAAACCCTAAGCTAAGACTCCTCAAGTAGAATGGTGGAAGAGCATATTGTAAAGAAGCACAAATGAATAATAATTTTTTATTTATCTCTAAGAATGGTGAAATGGATGTGTTTGTATATGAATATCTAACCCTAAACCCTTCTAAAAGTTTTGGCTGATAGGGTCAACCTAGTCAGCCTATTATCATTATTGATAAAAACTCACTAGGTCATGGGCTAGGTTAGTGAAGATCTGACCTAAACCTTAAATAAGTTTTCCCAATAAGATCACAAGGTTAACCCAATTAACCTAGTCATGTAAACTATAAAAAGAGGTTTTAGGTTAGGAAAAGGGGTATTCAAGGTGGTAAAAGACTATAGGAGTGTGCAAAAGAGGAGAAAAATCTTAGGGGACTATTTCTAAGATATAGATGGATTGGTAATAAATGGAAATAAGGGACAACAATCCTATGAAGAAATAATGGTTAGAAAAACCCTTTCCTAGTGCACCCCTTAAGTTATGCACTTAGAGAGATTAAGACTTGTTGAGTTCTTACAAGATAGAAAGCATCAATAATTGATAAAGTTTAAAAATATTATGTGTATATCTATGCCCCAATCGAAGCTCATCACATATCATTTAGGTGTAATAGGGGATCATGTTTTGAGAAAGAACATAATAACATACAATATTAAATATAAAACAAATTGTAGAATTTAATGGATAAAATAACTAAAAGTAAATGATAGAATGGGAAATAATTGAAAAAATTAAATGTAATGCATAACTTGACTTACCTTTATCCCTAGATAGTTGTCTATTATTTTTGTAGTTTTGATTATGTAGGTCAAAGAGACTACTTTGAATAAACCCAAGAATACAAAACTAAAGATAAAACACAAACAAATATAGGAAATCAAAGGTAACTATTGCTATGTGGATGGGATGTACTTAGAAATTTGGCAAGTTGGGGTGAAAATTACTATGTTAGACTAAATGACCAAGTTAAAATAGAGTAAATTGGGTAACTAAAAATCCAACACTACTAAATACAAATCTTAAATAATTAAATCTTAAGTAAGAAAGGAAAACTCACCAATTCAAACAAAGGATACATGTCGAAAAGATGGTAATCAAACATCAATGTAAAAGTAGTAACAATCCTTAATTAAACAAATATGGGTAAGAAAAAATGGTAAAAAACATTGATAAATGAGAAGTAACAATCCTTACTCAATCATCAATAAAAAAAGGTTACATAAAATGTAAAACAACATTGATGAGTGAGAAATAACAAGCCAACCTCACTCAACAATGGAAAAAGTACATGAAAATAGAAACAAACTCAATTGTCCATAAAAAAGGGTGGTATAACAATGATAAATGGTAAAAGGAATCAATAAATATTTATAAATGTAGATCCATGGTGTAAATAAAGTAATCCATAGCTAATTAAGTATATTATTTTGTTCTAGGGATAGATAAATCATAAATAAACTAGTGCTATCATTGTTTTTAAGATATGAAGAAGTATAGAAGAGGAAAAATAGATTTAGAATCACACATGCCTATCAAGGGGGAAAATGAAATGGGTGGAGGGGAGAATGAAGGAAAAACCAATGTAGAGGAACTATTTATCAAAGTTAAGACACTCAAATCAGGTTTGTCAAAATAAGAGGAATTTTGAGCTTAAGGACTTTGAAGAACTTTTTTTAGCCACATAAGTCTTAGGTCAAAAATTGGAATATGTAGATAATCCCATGAAGGATATATTCATGAAAAGGAAAATGGACCTAACTTCCCACAATGTGTTACCCATTCCTTAGGACCCCTTATAGACTCATTAGTCTACTACAATGATTGGGTACTTGTGTGAGAAAGTAGGTAGCACCATATAGTTTATTGAATTCTCCTATTCCAATCTATTATCCTATTACACCCCAATGGACCTCATCTATATTTTGAGACCAACTATGGAGGTTTAGATTTGATTGGAGATAGTATATGCTCTTATAATCTCATATTTTGGTGTGAATTTGAATTTTGAGATTTATATGTTACCTTTTGTATATCATTTCCTTTTATTTCAAATGATTTGAGTTTTGACTTTTTTGATGGATTTTTTTTCCTCCTCTATATAGATTTATAAATCCAAATATGGGTGCTAAAGATGACATTTATTTTAATACTTGGGACTTAGTTTCTAAGAGAGATAACTCATAAATAATGGTGTCTAAGAGTCTCATAAAGTCAAGTGAAATAAAAGTGATATCTTGACTTCAACCTTGTTTTATCTAATGTGGAGTGAAAAGAAAGGAAATCAATACAAATGAAACATGAAACAACTCAAATTACTTAAAATCATAAAAAATGTGAAAAAGGGACACAATGATAGAAAAGTGTGATTCCTTATCATAAGAATGAGGGAAATGTAGGAAAACATCCTTACATAGATTTTTGTTCAATTTTTATTTATCAAAAGAAGCAAAAGCTAAATCTGAGGACAAAGATCAAGAACTTGTAACCATTATAAAACAAATTCTAGAAAAGGAATGAAATAGATGGTTATTTTATGAGGAAGGGTAGGTCCTATCCATGGTCTTACATTGAAAATCATAAAATATAAACCCATGATGGTGCCAAATAGTATTGGAAAAAGAATATGGGATAAGAAAAATATGGTATTTGTGAGGAAGGCTAGGTACTATCCATGGTCTTACACTACAAATCACAAAAGAGAAACCCAGGGGGTGCCAAAAAGTGTGTAAAAAGTATGAAAAGAGAGGATGGAATTACATCATGAGGAATATCAGGTCCTATCCATAGTTTTACAATGTAACTCATGAGAAAAATGGAAACCAAAAGGCCAAAAGGAAGGACTAAGGTTTATGAAAATAGATAATTTTTGGAAAGGGTGAGACATATGTAAGTATCTTAAAAAATTTTAAATATATAACATATAGAAAACATGAAAAAAAGGGTAAGGAATCTACATTAATGACTATATCAATGATGAGCATGTGAGAGACAATCTTCTATCTTGAAAGTTTTCTTCAAGTTGAATTAGTTTGGCATAATGCCAAGTAGAATAGGAGTGGGCATTACAAGATGTTCCAAAGGGTAAGTGGATATAGGGATAGGCATCACAAGATGCCACAAAGATTGAAATGATATGCGGTTGGGAATCATAAGATGACCTAAAGGCTAGAGTAAAATGTGGATGGGCATCACAAGATACCCCAAAAGCTAAAAAGAGGAAGAAAAGATAAGAAGGAAAGACATATAGTGTCTAAATGGATTTAAGTTGTCTAAGAAGATTATGATAGGGCACTTCAAGATGATTTGATAAAAATGAATAAAATGCAAAGGAGAAATAGATAACTAAGTTGGATAGATAAGAAAACAATAAGAGTATAAAATCAATTGGGTTGACCTAGTACTATAAACTAGGAAAAATAGAGTCTGATAAGAGTACATAGTTGAATAGATCAACATAATACTATAATATGATTGGTAAAAGAGATTTAGAGTCAACTGGGTCAACTTAGTATTACAGGTAGGAATAAAAATGGTCTATAAGAGACTATGTTAAAAAAATGATAGTTTATTAAAAAAGGGAAATATTTTTCAATATAATTTGAAATCAAGAAATGAAAGTAAACATACAATCAATTAGGTCAATGATAATGATCCAATTGAGGTACACAACACAAAAGCTTACACCAACACTAGCCAATGAATTTTTTTGAAATACAACATATAATTAGCAAAGAGCAAGTAGTCAACTTGAAAATTAAATGTTAACTACGTGGTCATCTTGAATGTTATATTATTATAAAATGTTATTTTTAAGTGTGGTAAGGAAGTTGGCTAAAATTAGGAAACTAGAAATAAATTTATGGATGGTTCAAGTCATTTAGAATGAAAGAAATATATGTTAGCAATTGTATTGGCTTGGTTTTGGAGGCTACCCCCTCACTTCATAATCCTATAGTGATAGGGTATTGGGTATTTTCCAATACATACCATTAGTCATGTTTTTATACTTGTCTAGAAAACCAAGTTGGTGTAGACACCCTAAATTAGTCAATCAACCACACATATCTTGTTTTTTCATAGTCCATTCATAAGAGACTCTGGTTAGAGAATATGATCTTTTATTCACATTTATCCATGTCTTTTATTTTACTCACCTTGGTCTTATTTCATGCTTGAGTCACCTTTTTGCCTATTCCCAATCATCCTAAGCCTTTAAAATGATCATTCCACCTCAACTAGGTTAGATTTTCCATGCTCATTCCATCCCCCCAAGTCCCTAGCTTGTAGGACAAGAGTGTTGGGATTGTACTATAGTGTTAGATCCTAGGGTGTCCATTTTCATTACTCCTATCCAAGATCATCTTTAGCTCCAATTTTTATTTTCCCTTACTTAATGAGTCCTAACCCCTTTCTTAGCTTCTTCCTTAAGTTTTCCAATTTCAACCAAATGTCAATAAATTTCCCAAATTCAAAATAAAGAGTCTCCTATATAAAGGAATAAATAAAGCATTTTATATCTAGCATTTACTACTTTTTCACATTACATAATTAAAAAATTAGTCAATAGTATAGCTCAAAATTCTACATCACACATAGTCTTGTATGGTTGATCAAGAAAGGACCTAGGAAAAAGTTCATCTTTCATCTACCATGCATGTTCATTATGCAATTTCCCTAAGGGATAACTACATCTGACTTGAGACCCTAGCTTGAGGGTTAATGTAAGTAGTGATCAAGACAATAGGGGTTCTAGATTATGTAATCATACTTCCCATAACCTAGTTTTTCCCCCTTATGATTTTGATGTATGTTTTTTTCATTTGTGTAAATAGACTTAGGGTTTGGAGATTTAAATGAACCTATAAAAAGATCTATTGATATTCAGCCTCCAAAATTGCATACACAGGCTCATACTGAGATAGTGGACAAAACCCAAAAAGTTTAGACCTTTAGGACAATAGTGACAAAAAAGGACTATAGCACTAGAAATAAGGGTGTCCCATTACATTGATCCTATCCTTTCAAAAAAATAAAACCATATCTAGATTTGTGACACTATCCCAGTCCCATGTAGTAGATTGTAACCCCTGAATCATCCATTTTATCTCATTTTTCTAGATAAGTTTATTTCTCTCCCTATGAAATTGATGTAATTAATTTTGATAAAAACTTGTAATTTACTATATTTAATTAGATTTTTCCCCTTATTTTAAGCATTTTATTATTTAGGAACTAGACCCTAGTTTTCCAAAAATAATAAAACATTTGGTAAACCCAACTTACTTTGAACAAATCTAAAATCTTAAGTACACTTAGGGTTTTTCCTTCAAATTTTCTGCAAAAAATTAAATTTCAAATTTATGATTTTTATATAAATTTTTGTATATTAATTATATTAAAATATTATTTTATAATTTAAATTATTATCACAATTTTTAAAAATTCTAAAACATTAACCAAAAGCCCTAGATTTTCAAACTAGGTCCTCAAACCCTAAGCCTAACTCCTTTACAATTTAAAAAAAATAGAATTTTTGCAAATTTTTTAGAGTGTCAAAAATATTTTCAAAATCTCAAATTAGTAGCTATTTTGTGCAAAAAATAAATTTATAATTTATAATTGTTGTATAAATTTTTATGCATTTATCCTATTCAAAATTATTTTTATAATTTAAATTAGTGCCATAATTTTCAAAAATTCTAAAAACCTAGCCTAAAACCCTAGATTTCCAAACTGGGTCCTCAAACCCCAAGCCATCCTTACAATTTTTTAGAAAAATATTTTGAAATTTTTTAAAACTATTTATATTGTCAAAAATATTTTCAAAATCTCTATGTTAGTAGGTATTTTTGCATTTATTTTCTTAATAATACTTTTACATATTCTCCTTGGTGAAAGAAATAAAATGGCCACTACGGTACTTCTTCCCTCTAATCCCATAGATCAATTTTTAGCTTTTTCTCATAATTATGACAATGAATGGAAAAATTTGTAAAATTGCACATTAGCTAAAAATGTGAAAAATGATTTCATTTATAATGAAGATAATTACTATTATTATAATGAAGAATAAGATGATACATGTGAAAGTGATAGTGAATAAAAATTAGATGCATCTTCTTCTCTCAAACCTATCTCTTTTATTCCCTCTTCTAAATAAAATAATTTTGATAAATGGGAAAGATACTTTTCACTCATTCTCCTATGGACAATGCAAAAAATAAACAAATTAGTCATGCACTCCAAGTGAACCTCTTATTGGTGATAATTTGTTTCCATGTGAACCTAATCTTTCTCTCTCTTTTGCTACTTCTATGTTCAAAATATAACAATATAAATGTAGTAAAATCAAATTACCAATGCATTGTTCAAATAATGCATCTCATGCTCTCAACTCTACTTTATCAAATGAATGTCTAAATGATAACTCTCTCACTCTTACTTCTCATGTTAAAAATGAAATAATTCATACACTCCATCCATGGATAACATAGATGCACATAATATTCCAAATTCACATGATAATTTATTGCATATTAGAAAAGAATTAAATTCTTATCTTACACCTCTCCCTAGTGACAATGGAAATGATAATGAGTATGATAGTGAACATGCAAATTAATATGAAATGAGAGTGACTATGAACAATATTTCATCTATGATAATGCATGAAATAATGATGATTCTTATGTACATAGTGAAGAATAAAATGCATCGCATGTTTCTAACTCTTTTCTCACTCTTTCTCTCAAACATTATGCACTATCAAATGTTTTTCTACTTCTATGCATGATTTTATTTCAAATAATGGACATGTTAATGATACCATCACATCCTCTACTCAATTAGAATGTGATTTACTAAAGCATAAAGATACCAATGAATCTCCCAAGCCACCCCATACTATAGTAGCACATAATTCTCACTCTTCACCTAAAGATAATGGTAGCCTACATCCCTCTACTAGGGTCTAAGTTACCATTACTCCTAAGGTTCAAGTGAGCACACCCCCTCTTTATGATCTAATTTATAAATGTATCATTCCCATGGATAAAATTAATGATTAAATTCAATGATTAAATGAACCACTTCAAGATGTTAATATACCATCCTAGGAGATTATTTATTTGATGCATGTAGTTGGTGAATTAAAACACAAAGTACATCTCATTACCTTGGAAAACAAGGCTTATAAGTCTTGGATGGATGCCAATGATTTACATGTTAACCCTCTTTTGAAGACATTTATAAAATATTCATTGCCTAAGAATTTATAGATACCATCATTTCCTCACTTTGATGTAATTGGAGATATATTCATACAATTCAAACCTTTCAGAAGGCTTTTCCATCTCATGTGAGTCCTTTGATTATACTAAAATTATTCCAGCAAATATTAATGGGGGAATCACAAAATTTGTTCTTTTATCTACTCCCCATTGGCTCTTTGCACACATATGATGAATTATAGGAGGCATTTCTTAGATATTACACAGAAAACATCGGCCCTTGTGTTACATATGAGAAACTTACTAGATTGCATCATAGTACTTCAGATCTAGTTAGTGAATATCTCTTATGATTCAAGATGCACATGTTAAGATTGATATCTAAACTAGAAAATTTAGAGATTTAGCATATATTTATTAAGGGGATTCATCAACCTCTCCTTGAGCATCTACTATATTAGATATAGTCCTCTTTTAGACACTTATGTTATACAGTTCTAGCCTTGTAAAATAAAT
The DNA here is from genome assembly GCA_037957365.1 of Torreya grandis. NCBI lineage: Eukaryota > Viridiplantae > Streptophyta > Pinopsida > Cupressales > Taxaceae > Torreya > Torreya grandis. The sequence goes on along the minus strand of JARHVA010010929.1, from coordinate 23,940 downwards.
TGGGATTGATTGAGGAAGATCTAGTTGATCACATTACTCTAAATTTCATAATAGTACCTACATCTACATATCTTAGCACACAAAATCCACCACATCATAAATAATATAGAAGACCACAACCAAAAAATTAACCAATTAAGAATAGAGAGCTAGTCTTCAGAGCATAACCCATAATATGCAATATAGAGAAAAACAACAAGGTGCCACTATGGTTTGATTTAGAGTGGGATAGTCCAAATGTCATATTATTAGTGCTAGTAGATATGAGGTTAATAAAATTACCTTATACTCATTGATGAGATCCAAATCTCTTACATATATAGCCACATCATCCCTTTTATAACTATCATCATATCCATGGACATAAAGATAATGATTATTATGAACTCAGGGATTGCATTAATAGATGTGTTGATAATGGCATCATAGCATTCACATAAGGGCACTGAGATCTCCTCCATAATGGAACCATAGACCTCATTCATCCATGACTAAGTCATCCCAGGACATTCCTTTATAGGAATCATTAGTCACTCATAATTAGAGTAATGTGGGTTCTAGGATAAAGCCTCACAAGAGAACTCTTGTTCCACCTATTCAAAAGGTTTAGAAACTAGTATAGTGATAACAACCTAGATATAACACTATAGTCAGAGGAGTATATAATGTAACTCCATATACATATCTAAAATAGTCACATGCACCACAATAGAGTACTACTCTAGAGAGATATTCACTATGGCTAAATTTTTAGGGTCCTATCTCATGTAACAACCCATATGATTAAGATTAAATGTACCCACATCACAAAGTATTTATACAAATAAATATTCACTATGATTAGATTTTCAAGGACCTATTTCACTTAGCAACCCACTATGATTGAGATTATATGAGCCCCCATCACAGATTTTACCTCCATCTCAATCTATTATTCAATTATATGCATCACAATAGAGGCCATAAGGTGTTATTTCATGTATTAATCCACTATGATTTTAGATAGATGATCCTTCTTCATAGTAGATAGCTTCAGTTGCACATCTAGTAAGGTTACATTTGGTAGTCTCCATGCACAACTATAGTTAGTGTACATTATATAGTATTAGGGACAATGTATGTTCCTACATAGAATGAGTAGTATGGACACTTTTTCAGTTGACCATCAGGGTTTAGATAGATATATGACACAAATTTATATTGATATCAGTTCATAGATTCACTTAGTAGGGAAATGATGGAGCCAAAGGGCCAGCCTTTGTATTCTTGAGCCACTCTCAGGGAATTGAGCATATAATTCTCTCTTACATCCCCTCCTAAAAATGAACATTCCTAGTTCCAAATAGCCATCCCCATCCAAACCAAATTATCAAACTCTCTACCTTACCAATATCCTATTTTTTAATCTAATCTTGAACTAATTCACTTTACCAAATCAATTTACAAATCACAAAACTAATATTACTTACATATGATTACAAATCAAACTTAAAAGTCACACTTAAACATATCTTGAATAATAAAATCACATCCAAAAAAACATTTTACCAAAACATATACATCATATCAAGATATAATCAATAATGAATGGGCATCATATCCTCACTCTCAGTCTCATTTTCCCCACTAGTACTAGTCCTATAATCCACTCTAGAAATTGATGACCCCACACCTCCTCAAGCTCTTAAATTCCTCTAATTATGAATCTCTCACTCTAATAACCAACCATGCTCCTTTTATAAGTGTACATATCACCATTGAAGCTCCATGTACTCATCCATAATCCTCATACTCATCAAAATATAATCAAGTAGAGGTATCATATGCCTATCTAACTCAGCCCTCAGATCATCTCTCTCCCATTACTCTAACATATGTAGCTATCTTTATAACATATCTATCAATTAAATGAGCATAAACACCAACTGTCACTATCACTCACTCTATCAAACCCTCTTCCACCACATCATCAAGAACATGTTGTGTGAACTTGTAAAGTGTCGACTCAATGATCATGTCCTAAAACCTATCATCTCCACTCCCTGCCCTAACCTCTGCTTCATCCTAAACACCTCCCACTCTACCTACACAAGAATTAAAACACTACATTAGATATATGATTTCAAATTAAAATAAATAAGAACAAAATTATACATAATTCAGATATAATTGCTACTTACCTTCTGTCATTTGGATCAACATAAGATCCTCATACTTGAGAGTATCCCATCCATCAACAATATATAATGGATCCCACTAATATATAGCCCACCATGTGGTATATTCCTTTGTACATCCATCATCATCTAAATTAGGAATATCTATAGCTACATCCAACACATCCAAAGGTAATGGTTCTAACTCAACCTTAGTAGGCCTTACATGAGCTCCTACCCTTGTTAGTTCCCATGTAATGCTCACCCATACCCATGTTATTGGGGGCACATCCTATGGTACCCAAAAATATCTAGTCATGTGCTCATACCAAATGCACTTGTGAACTCTAACTTAGTGGTCATGTAACCAACAACTGACCCTCATATACCACAATTGTACTCCATCCTCAACCCACCTAAATTATCCTCTATAGGGCTTCTATATGATATTTCAAGCCACCAATCTATCTAAAAATCATTTATAGTGATCTATCCGAAGAGATTGAAGAGCTAATTTACTCATTTACCATTCCCTAAATGGTTATAAAGGTGCCCACTCTAGCCTAGGTAACCCAATAGGTCATATAATAGTAATGTGCTCATAAGCCCAACAATTCAATAAGGTAGCTACACTCACACCATCAATGAATTCCTCTTATGGAAACCTATAAAGATCCCTATATAGGTGGGCAAACATAGTCCTACCCCACAAGAACATAGTTCCATACACCTACACACTGTGAATGATCCTATTCATCCTATATTTAATCAATACCCTATTCCCATCCATAGAAAAAAATGAAGCCAACAACATGGCTAACAAATTTTTTAGATGTAGAACACTAGACTATACTATAACTAATAGCAACACATCACTATCATTGCCTCTTTGATGTATGCCTGAGGGCATACTAATAAAATATAAAGACACATGGTCAATAACATCAATACCCATGTTATCTTGTAATGTCACCTATCATCCACTAACTAGTAAATGTAAAATGTGATACACATCCTCTAGAGTCATAGTAATATCCCTTGTAAGAATCCAAAAAGTATATATATCTATATAAATATATATAACATATATATATATATATACATATACATATATATATATATACATATACATATATATATATATATACATATACATATATATATATATATATATATAACATATACATATATATATATATACATATATATATATATATATATATATATATATATATATATATACATATATATATATATATGCATTCCACCTCTCACATAAGGTGATAATTAAATACCTAACCCACTACACTATGCATAGGTCACACACATGACCCAGCCCTACCCTATCCATAACAACTCTCTCATTAGTAGAAAATGGTAATATCCTCAATGTCTCTATCACCTAACCCCTATAGAACTCTCTCATCCTCACATAATCCTAAAAACTCTAAAAATTACATATATCAATGAACCATGTCAAGTAAGCAAGCCAAGATATACAAAAATAGGTAACAAATCAAAATCTCAAAAATTCAAGCCCAGTGGACAACAATGTTGTATAAAGGACACTAACACTAGACAAGAGTGCTAGAACTTGGACAATAGTGATAAATCCTAAATATGAGTGCTGACTCCTAGATAGGAGTGCTAAAACTAGTTGAAAATTTCCTAATCTACTTTAAATATCTCAAAAACATCAAAAATAAACTTCTAAATAGGCAAAATTCAAGCATTAAGCTTATTTACTAGGCTAACATCACCAATAGCCTCCACCTAGGCTACCAACTATTCAAACTAGGTCATGGCAAGTGATCATCTCTTCAGCATATCTCTCATTCCAGAGCTCCAAATCTTAAACTAGTCAATGCACAAATGAATCAAGAATCAATCCAATTTTTGTGTATAAAACAAATTTTTCATCCAAAGTAAAATACCATTTTCCCCATAACTAAAACCCCGTAACTCTATTTTGTAAACCATTTTTTTCCACATAATCATGATAATGATACCTTCACCATCACACAAGCCTTGATCTATTATTACATCATTTTCATACTATTATATGCACATCTATACATTTTACTTACACCCAAACATACACCTTGATAATCATGAATAAAAAACTTGTTCCAATTCCAATAACTTAGTCTAATCTATCAAATAATCACTCAATTAATTCAAACTATACCAACCTTGCTTCTATAATTTTGCCACTAGTCATCACTTTTGGCTCAAATACCTCTATCATAGGATATCATCCCTATGCCCAAAAGGGGGGAATCATTCCTATTATTCTTATTCCTACACTTACCCATCATGCCTATCCACTTCCATAGATGGATACACCATGGTTTTTACACATCTAGCAGTCAGATTATCAGATTTAGCTTAGATCAGTCAAAATTTATAGTGATTCAGATTACATGAGTCACTCAACATTACTCAAGACATTTAGAGGGACATACCTTTAGTTTATAGATACATAGACTATTCAAATATAATGGTTTAGATCATATGGATCCATAGTGATTTTATCTTATACATATATAGACTAGTCAGATATAGTGGGTCAAATTATATGGATTCATAGTGACTTCAATATAGATTCAGATTCATATACTAGATTTTAGGGCATGTACATTACTACACTTCTCAAAAATATAGATTAATAAACATGACTAGTTATAAGACCAAATAATAGATTAAAGGAATAGTGCAGATCATAGTGTTTTGATCTCCACTTTTCACATGGGGCATGGCATGATAGGTCATATCACATGTGGTTATATAGATTACCAAATTATACATATGCATCACTCACATACCGAATTTGAGGGCATGGCATAGATTTTCATGTTCTTCATCATCTAGGATTATACAAATAGAATGGAATGGCATGTCATTCCCTTCTCACACATTAACTAGATGTTTGGATTACACCCAACTGTAACTAGGTTGTCACTAGGTTAGACCATATGATCATCTATAGTGGTTGGTCCATAAGATTACCTAGACCTAGACTACATGATTTTGTGCAGGATAGAGGATAGACATTGGTTTTTGGCCTCCAAGCATTTTTCAATTCTAGTTTAGATGTCTAGATTGAGGGCATGACAAATTTTTCCCTTCATAACAATAGATTATATACACATATTATATATTACATGAGTTTATGTGGGATAAAGGACATACATTAGTTTTGGGCCTCCAATCATTTCTCAGTTCTAGTTTAGATATCTAGAGTAGGGGCATGACAGATTTTTCCCTTCATACCATACAAATTCTATACACGCATTCCAAATTACATGAGTTTATGTGGGATAGAGGCAAGGCATTAATTTTGGGCCTCTGAGAATTTCTCATTCTAGTTAGATTCAGCATAGGGGCAAGCATTTCCCTTTTTCTCCATGTTACATAGATTCCACTTCCAGATTTAGTATAGGGGGCATCCATTTCAGAGATTCCTTCTTTCTCTAGGCACTATTTGACTCTCCATCCACTTCCCTGGATAGGAAGTGAGTTGGACCCTTTGTATCACCTTTATTTCCATGTAGGTAGGTTTAGGTACACATTTTATTTTCTTTATTTTACTCTAGTACTTCATTTCATTGCATTACTAGAATTAAAGTGGGGCAAATGTATACACCCTAGATTGGCCAAGAAACCACACATATCTTGTTGTTTCACAGTCCTTTCATAAGATACTTAAATTGGAGAATATGAGCTTTTATTCACATATAACCATTTCTTTCATTTTACTCATCTTGGTCTTGTTTCATGCTTGAGTCACCTTTTTGCCTATTCCCAATCATCCCAAGCCTTTCAAATGGTCATTCCACCTCAACCAATTCATATTTCCCATTCTTATTCCATCCCCCTAGGTCCCTAGCCTATAGGATAAGAATAATGGGATTGGACTAAAGTGCTAGACCCTAGGGTGTCCATTTATAGGGCTCTCATCAAAGGTCATTTTGAGATCCAAAGGATAGTTTCCTTTGATTAATGATTCCCGACCCATTTCTTAGCTTCATCCTTAAGTTTTCCAATGTCAGCCAAATGCAAATAAAGCTCCCAAATTTGAAATAAAGAGTCTCTTGTATACAAGAATACACAAGGCATTTTATATCTAGCACTTAATACTTTGGCACATTACATAATTATAAAATTAGTCAATAATATAGCTCAACATTCTGCATCTCACATAGAATTGCATTCTTGATCAAGAAAGGGCCTAGGTGAAAGTTCATTCTTGCATCTACCATGCATGTTGATTATGCACATTCCCTAAGAGAGAACTACATTTGATCTTAGACCCTAGATTAATGGTTAATATAGGTAGTGATTAGGATAATAGGGGCTCTAGATCATGTAATCATACTTCCCCTAATCTAGTTTTTCCCCCTTATTATTTTTATGTATTTATTGTTTCATGTGTGTAGATATACTTAGGGTTTGGAGATTAAAATGGACCTATAGTGATCTCTATTGACATTCAATCTCTAAAATTTTATACATAGTCTAACACTAAGATATCATACAAAACTCAAAAATCTCAAACCTTTAGGATAATAGTGGAAGAAAAGGACTATAGTTCCAAACACTAGGGTGTTTCAAAAAACAAAAACAAATATGGATTTATGACACTATCATAGTCCTGTGTAGTATATTTCAACCCCTAAATCATCTGTTTCAACCTATTTTCTAGATAAGTTTTTTTTCTCCCTATGCAATTGATGTAATTAATTTTGATAAAAAATTGTATTTTACTATATTTATTGAGATTTTTCCCCTTATTCCAAACCCATTGTTGTTGACGAACTAGACCCTAGTTTCCCAAAAATAATGAAACAATCATCTTCCCCCTTGGTGATGAAATCCAAGTAAGTAGGCCTTAGGTATACAAATATTTAAATGCATTTTGAAATTATGTGATTTAGTAGGTGTCCAATAAAGATAAAAATATTGAAACTAAACATTATATTGAAAAACCACCTAATTAGACTATGTGATCTATTCTAATCATGTAAATAATTAAAAGTGAAAGTGTGAAGTAATTACTAGCATATAGCTGTTAATTCCCAATTTGAAACATAGTACAGAGTTGGTTTAGATGATAGTGTATGCAAAAATTATAGAATAGATTTGATAATATCACTAATATACTATAGAAGCAAGATTCCTTAAGAATTAAGTTAACCAAATTGACCTAGTCTTTCAGATAGAAGAAAAAAATATAGAACTAGGTTGACCATGTCAACCTACTTTGCTATATGATTGAAATTTTACTATGTGATCTATTCTAGTCATGTAAATAATTAAAAGTGAAAGTGTGAAGTAATTACTAGCATATAGCTATTAATTCCCAATTTGAAACATAGTACAGAGTTGGTTTAGATGATAGTGTATGTAAAAATTATAGAATAGATTTGATAATATCACTAATATACTATAGAAGCAAGATTCCTTAAGAATTAAGTTAACCAAATTGACCTAGTCTTTCAGATAGAAGAAATAGAACTAGGTTGACCATGTCAACCTACTTTGCTATATGATTGAGAGAGAGAGAGAGAGAGAGAGAGAGAGAGAGAGAGAGAGAGAGAGAGAGAGAGAGAGAGAGAGAGAGAGAGAGAGAGAGAGAGAGAGAGAGAGAGAGAGAGAGAGAGAGAGAGAGAGAGAGAGAGAGAGAGAGAGAGAGAGAGATTGGTGGGTTTGAGGATGATAAATATTGTGAAATTTTTGTTGAAGTGCCTTGAATGTTGCTTTCAAATTCTACCAACTATGTTGACTGGGTCAACCTAGTTCTACAATTCCCTATTTGTTGAAGCATGTTAAGATGACTATACCATCCTAGTCAACCTAGTTTGTTATCTAGAAGTTGTTTGGAATGTTATGTCAACCTATTCAACCTATTTTTTTGTTTTAGATATGAATAAGAGTAATCTATCTAACTATTTGATTCAGTAACCTATATTAGATGGACTTACACAAAAAGAACATAGTCATTTTTTATGTGATTATGTGTGAAACCTATGTATAGAAGTTAGAAAATATACCATCCCTATCAACCTAGTATCACAAATATAGAAGAAATTAAAAATGTGAAAGAAAACTTTCAAGGGATAGATTCATGTTAGGCTCACTAGAATGTATGCATTCAAAAATACATCAGATCTATAAATTAATCCTAGCTCAAAGAAGATAGATCTTACTTACACTTTTGATTGGGGATAAATTAGATAATTGAGAACATGACTAATATTTGGATCTACTAGACCTAATTAGGTGATATCTTACTACAATAAGATTTACTAGGGAGGGTTCTAAAGCCTTTAATCAAGCAAAACTATATAATAACCCTAACATACGTCATATGTTTTCATATTCACTATACTAATAACAAGTAAAATAAATAAATCTAATCTAGTGCTCACCAAATCTTGTGGTATAAAGTGGGGCTAATAAACAACAAAATTAAACATGCATAAGAGAATCCTAATTAATCTATGTATAGGTAAGGCCCTAATTCATGGAGAATAAGAGTAATATTATTCAAAATCCATTACTTATGCAACTTTTATCTAATAAAGAGAGGAGCAAAGTTAGAGATACTTACGTGGAAGACAAACCCATCAAGACTCAATATTTCCCTTGGCCAAAGGTTCTACATAAGAGGTGGTTGTAGTTTTTAAGGATCACTAAGAAAGGCCAAAGGATCTAATACTTCTACACAAGACTAGATTCTCCTAGTAAAAACCCTAAGATAAGACTCCTCAAGTAGAATGGTGGAAGATCATATTATAAATATAAAAAATGAATAAAAATAAATCTTGATGTCTCTCTAATAATGGTGAAATGGATGTGTTTATATAGGTAGATCTAACCCTAAACATTTCTAAAAGTCTTGGTCGATAAGGTCAACCCAATCAACCTAGTATCACTATTGATAAAAACTCACTAGGTCACAGGATAGGTCGACCAAGAGCCGACCTAGATCCTAATAAGTTTTTTTTATAAAATTACAAGGTCAACCTAACTAACCTAGTCATGTAAACTATCAAAATAGGTTTTAGGTTAGAAAAAGGGGTACTAAAAGTGTTAAAATACTAGAGGAGTGTGCAAAAGAGAAGATAAATCGTAAGGGAATGTTTTTAGGAGCTGGTTGGATTGGTAAAAAGTGGAAATAAGGAACAACAATCCTATGAAGCACCAATGGTCTACCCACCCCTTTCCCAATACACCCTTTAAGGTATACACTTAGAGAGATTGAGAGCTTAATAGGTTCCTATAAGATCGCAAACATTAGTAATTGATAAAGTTTTAAAATATTATGTGTATATCGAGGGCCTTTTCTTTTTAAGGATAATTGCTAGTAGGAACCTAAACCCTAAAGGAGTATTTTATTTAGTGAATTTTATTCCCTCTCCTTTACACTCTTTTATTGTTGTGTTATTAAAACACATACACCATTAGTGGATGAAAAGGAAGGCATTCATAATTTATATGTTGAGTGCTAAATTATTTGAGATTATACTTATTGGTGATAATGTAATTGCCATTGTTTGTTTATGAAACATTCTAGAGTCTAGTTCACCCATCACTAGAGTTAGGTCCCATTATAGTTAGTTGATGGTTTCACCTTGAAATTCCATATAATAACAATGCTTAATAGACCTATAACTAATATTATTTCAATTAGCTTGTCCCCTTATTCCCTCTTAAATAGAACACCGAGGATGGATTGGTTGGTTAGATCGGCCATTAACATCTAGTGAGTTTTCTATGATTTACCTAATAACCTCAAGAGATATCTTCCCCATTTCACTCTTGGAGTAGGTCAAAATACCAAATAACATGTGACCTCATCCAAAACCACCCTAATATTCTTAAATTTATAACACAAGGATGTAGCATGCTATTTTTTCCCATTCATGTTGATGGAATCAACTTATGACTATTTATTCAATCTCCTCAAGGACTTGATCCTCAGCTAGGACAATTTCAATACTATCTTCCTCACCTAGTTTGGGAAAGTGATAGACCCTAATGTTGTGTACCAAAAATTAGCCTATAATAAACATTATCATAATGAGCCTATCAAGAAATTTGATGTTATGTTTTAAAATATGTTCATCTAAGTTACAGTGCTCAACTAACTAATCCCCCAACTAACACTTTAAATGTATAAAAATGCCTTAGACCCCTGAATAGTTATGTTTTTGAGAAAAGACCCAACAATAGTGGACCTACCCTAAGATTATTTAAGGGCCATCAAGTTAGATATATAGCCAAACACACAAGGTTATATGATGGCCCTCATTCCTAATGTGTCATCATAGATGCTCGTATTGAGCCTCTTGCCCAATATTAGTCAAAATATCCCAATGCTTCAATCACTCCCTATAAAAAATCAAATCCAACTGAGTCATTCTACACTAAACCAACACTTGGTTTTTTTAAACTAGGGAACCATGAAAATACTCCTTAGTTGTAACACTAGGTAATGTTGGTAATAGCTAATAAGACCAAAACCATACCCTAGTAGTCCATAAAAAATGAGCTAGGTATCATTCAGTTAATGGTAAAAAGCTTAAAAATTAATTACTTGGTATACAAATGCATATGAAAAACTCTAATTCCAAGATTTCCATCATAAAACTTAACATATCAAAAACCATTCCCACAATCCACCATAATCATTGACTAATAGGTTACTAAAAGTTAATATCTTCAAGATAGCCTTGCATAACTAGTGTTGAGTGCATAAAATGACAACCCAAGGTGGAATACATAGAGTTTTATTATGCCTTTGATATCTTCCATAAGGAAATGGAAGAGTAAGAGGTGTTCCCTAATCACCTAGAATCATCCAATACAGGGAAAACCCCTAACACTACCATGATGTTCAAAACCATGAAATTCCATGGCTATGAAAAAAATGTGTTGAATAAGGGTATTAATGATGTTCATGCATTTCAATAATTCCAAATGAGTAACTATGACCTTATGAACATGTAACTACAAAAAACCTTCACTACCTCAATTCCCTCAAATAATGATACAACCCTACCTGACCAATATTTTAGGAATGACTTACCACCTCCAAGATCTAAAGAACCTAAATATCCCATGGAATACCCATAGATATATATATATATATATATATATATATAAAACAAGGGAGGCTATAATATAGTATAAGACATGAAAAATATCAAATCCAACATCAAGATTTATGAACTTACTCATATCATAACATAACATGATATTTTTCTAAAGTCCTTAACTAAGAATCTAACTCAACCCACCCATGTAAAATTAGAAGTAACCCATACCAATTTCCTCATTCAGAAGAATAAAATGGAAATTCTTCCCTTCATTTTGACCATTAGATTATTTGGGAAAAACCTACATAATTGCCTAATAGATTCAAGAATATTATCCAACATAATACTAATACACACCTGTGACAAGTTAGGGTTGGTCCCTATAAATTCAAATAAGGTATTGGTTCAAATAAACAAACCCAAAGTCAAATTGGTAGGAGAGATTCTAAATATCCACATAAAGCCATAATTTAAACCCAGGATTCAACACTTCATAGACATTTAGATGGTATAGATTCCCAAGGCCTATGACATGTTCCTTAGTAGAGATTGGTCTAAATCCCTAAATGGGTGTATGAACATAAATGTATCTCATATGTGGCTACCCTAGATAGGGGTAGCTAATCAATTTAGGGTAGATAGAGAGCCACACATGAAACACATGATAACTTTTTACAATTCCATTAATGAAAAAGTGAACCTATCATCCTCAAACCTAGGGATATATACATTAACTATGAAACCAACCAAGATATAAATGACAATTAGCCAAAATTTCTAAGCCTATGGTATTTCTATGTAGCTGGGGGCCATTACAAATAAGGTATGAGGTTGGTGTTCTACTAATATACACCCAAGGGAATAAATACATAGCATAATAGAGGCCATAATTCCCGCTATACAAATAATTTGGAAGATTATGAATTATTAATCCTAGGATTAAAATTCACATTAAAACACAAGTAAAATGATCTAAGAGTATTTAGTGATTCTAAGCTAGTTGTGAACCAGATTAGTAGTAAATTTTAATGCAAAATATCAAACCTTAGAAGGTATAATCATAAAGCTTGTAACTTAATCAAAAAAAATTATTTAATTTTAAAATCATCCCTATTTGTCAGGGGGAAAAAAGCAAGTTTTTGACTCACTCATGTTTACAATAGTAAGATTAACCCCCTAAATGACACTGAGTTGTAAGGATTATCTATGAAACTTATCCCTTTCCCTTCTATCCCTGACAATATGATGACATTTTAAGTCTTTGAGGATGAAAAATTGATCATATAAATCCTTAATAGTATGGGGGTATTTGAAATATAGATCATTAATGAGGAAAACATGGACAACCTTGGGAATGAGCTAGATAAGGATGAGATCCTTAATATTTATGGGAATTAGATCCCAAAGAGGATGATTCATTGGAAGGAGTGTTTCATATTTTATACCCCATGTTTCAAACAATAAATTCTAAGTTTGAAAACCAAAAATATCATCTTATCAACCTTGTTTTAGTATAAAATTATTATGTGGTCAATGTGGGGCTTGACTAGAGAGACTTTAAAGTAGAGAAGTTACAAAAAATACTATTGAGATACAAAGACATAATTGATTGGGACTATGGAGGCCTTAATGTCTTTGATCTGAGAGTGATTGCTCATACTATCCCCCTCAATATAGATAAGAGAATATTTAGATAGAGGTAGATACTAGTAAACCCAATCTTGGAACCCTTAATACATAAAGAGGTCCATAAGTTACTAATTTTTTGGATACATTTTTTGGTTCACCATTATACCTAGGTGGTCAACTTGGTGCTTATGCAAGCTAAAAATGGAGAATTATACCTATTTATAGATTTTCAAAACTTAAACCAAGCCTTGGACAAAAATAATTATTCATTGCCTTCCCTTAATGAATTAATCCAAATGGTGAGCATATCCCAGATAATGTTCTTTATAGACTGGATTTTTAGGAAATAAACAAGTCCTGGTTAATTCAAAATACCATGCCAAAATCACATTCACAACCAAATAGGGCACATTTTCCTAAAAGTGAATTCCCTTTGAGTTGATCAATGTTGGAGTAACATTTCAAAGGGAAATAGATTTTTATTTTAAAGGACTAAGTGGTAAGTGTATAATAATTTATATGGATGACCTGACTATGTTTTTAAAATATAGGTCAGGTCACATATGCTACTTGGATAAAGTGTTCCAAAAGTGCACAATCTATGGTATTTACATGAATCCCAATAAGAACATGTTTAGTGTCACCAAGGGTAAGCTTCTTAGTCATAACATCATAAAATAAGGTATTTCTATTGATCCAAAAAGGGCTAATGTGATTTCTACATTTACTTTACCTAATAATAAAAAATAATTGAAATCCTTCTTTGGGAAAATAAGCTTTGTTCATAAATTCATTTCTAGATTTATTGAAATTATAAAACCCCTAAACGCTATGTTGAAATAGGATGTGAAGGTGGAATGACACACATAATCAAAGAAAGATTATTAAGATATCAAATATGCCATTATACAAGCCCTAATATTTATTAGCCTAGACTATACACAAGATTTATGTATCTAACCCCTTTGTTTCCAAACACACCATTGATTCCTACCTCACCTAGATATTGGATGGAGAGGAACATCCCATTGCTTTCATGAGATTTAATCTCAAGGATGCAAAATTAACATATTATGCTCTTGAAAAACATGCATATGCCCTGGTCAAAGTGGAGAATAAATTTAAGCACTACATTCTTAGGAATAAGGTGCATGCCATCATCCTAGACATGGCTATAAAGAAAATGTTGGTGAAAATGAATTGGGTGAATGAAAATACTAATGGATGATAATATTTTAGGAGTATGACTCGGAGATCAAACCAACCAATTTGGTCTAAGGATAGGGCCTTATCTAGATAATAAATAATATAGACTTGAGAATAATTATATACTAGATAGACCATGAGATGATGCCAAAACTGGAATGATATGCCATAATCATTCATTTCCTACTCTATGTAAATACACCTCCTAGACTTATCCATATGCATAAGAGAGATATCATGTTAAATGTTTCAAAGTATATGTTGAATAATGAAATTATCTTTATAAATAATCATTAAGGATTCTACCTCATATGTTTGTCCCTAAATGAATCTAAGGAAGTGATGGTAAGTTTCCATGAAAAATGTGGGAGCTAGTCACCTTGAAGTAAATGCCATAGCACACAATGTCCTTTAGGAAGGCTACTACTGACCTACTTTGTTAAAATATATTCATTATCATGTCTATGTTTGTCATAATTGATAGAAATTTTCCAAAAGGGAGACCCATGTGACAATTTCACTTCAGCCCATGGTAAAGTCAACACCATTTGATCAATGGGGATTATATTTTTTCATGGCCATCGACCCCAACTCATCATATGGACACAAGTTTTTTCTCATGATAATATATTATTGCAAAAGGTGGTTCATGGAAATTATGAAAAAGAGAATCACCATTGTCAAAGTAATCAAGTTCATGGAGAACACTATAACAACCTAGTTTGTGGTCTTAGTCTCTTTGGTATGTGATAAAATTTCTAACTTCCATTCCATGGAGTTTATATAATGGGATTATGACAATGGTATCATGGTTATATTATCATCCAATCACTATCCACAAGAAAACAAATTATAAAAATTCAATAATAATAATTTAATATATGCCATCAATAAATTTGAAGAGAGAAGCCCTAGGAGTGACACTCATTACTTAAGTTTTCTCTATGGGTTGAATGCACTGGGTATAAATAAGACCTCAAAATATATCCTTTAATTTTATTTTATATATTAGAGATAATCATGTTGGTCACACTTAGATTTTTTACTTATAGGTTCATGCAATAACTCATAGAACCAGATGACAAAGTGAATTCTAAGCTCCTAGATATCATTCAATTAGAGAATCCTAGGATGAAGCTTTGTTAAACTCTAGTAAACATTTAGGGTACTATAAAATTAATGTTTTATAACAGGTCTAAGATCAAAAAAATTAGGATCTCTAATCTGGTATTAATGTGGGATAAATCCCACAAAATAAATGTGAACACTTGAAGTTCGATCCTCTCTAGATTGACCCCTATCATATAGTTGAAATCTTGAGCTAGAATGCCTTTTTCCTCAATGACCAATAAGGCAATGAATTTACATTCTTGATAAATAAATAGTTTTTAAAGTACTACTTCTCAGCTTCTCTATCTAGTGTAACTTTAGAATAGCCTCAGTGAGAAACTATAATGTATATAGTAGGTTAGTTTGTTTTAGTTATGTTTTTGCTTTTCCTATTGTGTGTTTTCTTTCTCTATTCCTTTGTTTCATTTGTTTGGTTATAACCTTATAGCATTCACCTATCCTAAATTTAGACCCTAATTAAAATTAAGAAAATAAACCACATTATGAGGGTTCTTTAGAAAAGAGAAGTTAGTAACCTATCCAAGTGATGATCAAAGCCCAAAAGGTATTGTCGAGTTACATAAGACTAAATTTGAGCATTTGGTCCAAACAAAATAGGGATGGTGAGTGAGTCCTTTACATTGCAGATCTTGAGGGCCAATAATTCTTAAAAAAACAAGTGGATTTTAAAACAACTCGCTCCCATTAGAGGAAACCAAACTACAATTAATATTTCACCTTTAAAAAGGTGGGAACATTCAATACAATAAAAAATTGACTAGATATTTAGAGATTCCTCTTCACCCTACCACCCATGGCTTACTCATAAACCCTTACTGGACAAATACTATTACATCTATTCACAAAGAACCTTGAGATAAGAATAGAAAAACATGTATAATTTAAATTTTGAGTCTTCTTCGAAAGGATCATTCAGGCACCCTCCATCATAAGGTTTTAACCTAGTTGGTAGTGGAAAAATTCTTCAAACAAGACTAGAGGTATCTCTATTGGGGATATGGATGCCTAGATGGTAGCAGGGTAATAATCAAACCATTACCCTCCAAGCCATGAAATCATTAGTGCCCATAAAAAACATGATTCCCAATTTGGCCTTAATTGTTTGAATAAACTCCATGATTAGATAAGTTAATTAAAAATCACTCTTTACACATTGGTGGTATTCTAAAAGATAAAATCTCAGTATTTCACTTGTTATTACATGATTTTAGTGCCTTATTTTTTGATACATCTAAATATCTCTCTTTAAGTCTATGTGTTATATAGGAATGAAGGGTTAATAGGTTAGGTTCTAAGTGATTCTCACCACTTTCCCCATAGAAGTTACCATTTATTGTGGCAACATGCCTCATTTTTTTAAGAAGTGGGTGGCCCTATTTTAAAACACGTAAATAGAATTCCTAGATCCATTCTCTCATTTTGGTTGGCTCAGCTTACACCAAGTCTCTAAAATCCCATGTCACCCTAGTTTTTCTCCTTGAGCAAGTGGTATGGACAATGAACAATTGATCCAAATTGTAGGCCTCAGAGGTCTATGAAATAGACCAAGGAAAATACCATAAATACTCCATGGTTAGGATAATATTTATTAATTTTAACTTTTAACATGCTAACTTTGTAGGTTGGCCCTTACTTAGAGATTCCTAGAGTATGTCCTATTTTGAGTGTATCAGATCCCAAAATCCTAAGTGGTGTTGTAGAATCTAGGTGAGGAGTTAATTGGTAGATATTATTTTCTATTTCACTTAGCTATTTTATATTTCTTCCACAAGTTCTTTCATGTGTCAAAGTTTTGATGCTACATGATTTTAATATATTCAACTAAAGATTAATCAGAGATTTTGTGTGAGTAAAAATCTAAGAATTTTTTTTTGAGTGAAAAGTTCATGAAGACCAATTATAAGTTAAAATCATGAAAGGGTAAAAAAGACTAATGTAATAAGAAAATTCCATGTGGCCTATGTCAGGCTTGCCAGTCTCCCAAACTTGATAGATATGTCAATTTATGGGAGAGCCCAATGTAATAGATGAGTACCATATGATTTATTATCAAACACATTAGTATTTTAGACCTGAAAAAGATGTTATAACCTAGGAAATCCTAATGCAATAAATAAACACCATGTGACCCTAGGTCAAATGCCATCAGTACTCTAACTAATCACCCCATACCAAGGAATAATGGCCATTATCTTAGACATGATAGAGATGTTAGATCTTAGGAGAGCATGTCCCAACTAGTGAGTGTCACATCAACCAGTGGTAGAGTGGTCAGTCTCTTGGTCCTAATAGAGATGTTAGATCCCAAGAGAGCCCAACCAAATCAAAGGACACCACATAACCTGAAGGTCAAAAGTGACTAGATATAACTAATGAGATCTCAATGTTGATAGGCATGTAAGTTTCCTAGTCTAAAAAAGATGTCAAAGTCTAGGAGAGCCTGATGTATCACAACATGACATGTGGCATAATAAATTAGTTTAGAAAGTAAGCCCCTGAAGGCCCCTAGATGGCCAAAATGAAACACAATTGGAACCATGGGGGATAATCAAAGGATACCACATGTCCCCAGATAACATCTCATCCCCCTCAAGGGTATAACAATGAAGTGTTATGCTATGTTTAGGTATCAATCATTCACATGATGACCAGTTAAGAGGTGACAAGTGTTATGAAGCTAGATCTCCCAAGAGGATTTAAGGATGAGGTGGTTGTGTACCAATTCCACTCTAAACATTGATGAAGTGGGAAACTAGACCCTATTTATATAATTTAAAATGTCACATCACCTTTACTAGATTTTTTAAGCATCATGTAATCATATGGTCCAAATTTAACTCTAATCTAGGAAATCAAGTGAAAGATTGAGCTTCTCACTCAAATATGAATCCATGACAAGTGAATCACCAAACACCATTAATGTATGGGGATGAATGTGTTTTTTAATAAGTATTCCAAGGAAATATCATTAGCCATTATATCTCTAGACTCATAAATTTAGACTCCTTATGTTTTTTCTCTCACCTAATACTTTCACCACCTTTTCCTTTGATAAGATAATTTTTACCATTTTTCATCTCATTGCAATGGATGTTTCATATTCAAACCCCAACACTGATCCTAAATATAAGGACACTCTATTACTAGATGGTTTGACAAAAATTAAATTTTATAATGAAGTATTTAATGCCAATTATCAAGTGACCAAGGAGTTAATCACCAATGATGATGACCAATCCAAATTTGAGGATGCCCTATGAGTATACAAGAAGTGTGGCCTACATCGAGCCATGACCAAGATTGAAGTGATCCCCTGCATTAAATTTTTTGACAAGATAATCCTCACTACTAAGAAGGTATAAGATGATGTTCATGACTGTGTCTACTCAATAAACTCCTATCACCATATTACCAACATTTTGGGAATGGCATCAAAATATTATTATAATCTCCCAAACTCTACTCTTTGGTATGATTCAATAGTGGTGCAAAACTAGAACAAAACCTTATAAATATATAACATCTTTAAAGACTAGTTGGAGAACCTATATTCTAAATGGGTGAATAAGGAGTATGTTAATGCATACATGATTTGAACTTTCAAAAAGGAGATCTAAATTGGTATGATCTTATTAAACTAGTTGTTTAAGGCCTAAGATTTCCTTCACATCAACATAATGTGGGTGCCCATGATTTACATGATCCTAAATATTTCCCAAGTCCCTAACCTATGAGGGGTGGTTAATTTCAACATGGTTAAGGCCATAGTGTATACATGGATAGGGGGACACTTTTACATGATGAGTTATCTCATAGACATATTTTATAGGAAACTCACTTTTAAGGCCTTTACCTTTTTTGCATCAGTTCTTGAAGGCTCTATGGTTCATGTAGTTTTATACAAACTATATGGCCACCAATATAGAAACAACATGTAAGATATTTATGATTTTTGATACCTAGTGGTATACAGTGTGATCAATGAGGCCCCTACGCCTTTTTTATCAAATGAAATCATAGAATTACTATTTCCCATCAAAAACTACTAGTATTTTTGAGAGGACAACATCATCTAAGTTGAGCGCAGTCTTAAACGTACTTACCAACTAGTGGAGGGAATTTTTAGACATTGTATTAGTCACCAAAAAAAGTCCTACCTACCTCTTCTCATCATTATCAAGAACCATATGTACCACTCTTTCCCTCCCTTATAAAATATGGTACCTATCTAAGAATATTTGGCTTTGGAAAGAGTTGATCCATGAGACTAAGACCTAAAGGGCATGATCTAAGCCCATTTATATATGTATCTATATTGTCTCAACCTCAATTATGAACACTAGTCTAAGGAAGATGATGATTTTTATTTGAACATTGAGGATAACTAGGATGTGCTTAAAAGGATTGAATCCCACATGAAGGAGAAAGGTAAAATTTTTTTTATACTAGACCATCCTTGGCCCCCTTTGAATTTTCTCAGTCCTTAAGTGATATCACCCTAACTCTCCCATAATTTATAAAAGAATCCTATAAGGAATCACATTACCTTCTCCCCCATAAACAACATCTCCCCCTACCATATCTCCACCTCCTCCACATCTAATAACTTAAGTACTTTAGCCCTAGATAAGTTAGACCCATGTGACTTGGTAGTAAGTGACATAAGCACATGTGGCTCCCCATACATAGGAGGCTCACCAGTAGGCACCTTGACCCCAAGCCACCTAGGTTCTAAGGTTTAACATCAACAATAACCTAGAAATGAGCTCTAGGTAAGACCAAAAACAAGAACTAGTGTAAGTTACTCCCCTCACTCCCTCTACTTTTAAATTACCTCCTACAATACTAGTCTATTCCTTGCTCCCTTATTTGAACCATTATACCATCACCACCTATTTTTCCAATTCCACCCCCTTCATTCTTCACCTAAATATCCACTTCCTTGATCATCCCCAACATCCTACCTTATTATTTTCCACTTAACCCCTCCATTCTTCAACATGGAAATTTCGTAGTGCCCTTGTTAGCCATTCCTCAAATTCAAGTGCTTGTGAGTTCCCCATTTTGCTAACCACCTCAGCTATTTTAAGATTAAGTGTACTCATGTGCACATCTCCTATAATTGAGACCATTTTGGTAGTTCATTTGATAACTCAACAAATCCCATAATCAAATTATATTACCCTTAATGCCTTGGATCCTTCTACATCAATTTCTAAAGTTGACCCAAGTAAAAGGCCAAGGAAGAAATGAAATGCAGTTCATGCTTGACCCAAAATATAGGTACAAACTACTCTAATTACACTTCCCCTAATAGTATCTATGACTCTTCTAGATCCAAACCCATTGGATCTTATCATAGATCCCTAACCCCTTTTTTCATCATCTTGAGTGCCTAGGAATTTAAATTTAATCAACTAATATCTTCCATACTATTGATTACCCCCTTTTAAGAGTTATTACTCCTAAAATTGGCAGGACCTAGAGTTAATGATGAGATAGATGTACCCTTGGGCCTCTCCATTTAGCTTACCCCATTTTACCCCCATGCCTCCTCATCTTCCACTACTTTCATCATTCACTCCCTCCACTTCTTCCATTCCTCCTCTACCTCATCCTCTACCTATCACTACCATTTTCCCCCATCTTGTCAACACCTACCAAAACTTGGGTAATGGTCATAATATTATAGGTGCCAGATATGATAATGAAAGGAATCTAAAAAGTGTAATGGGATTTATAATATACATAGGGATCATGAAGATAATCCTCACCTATAAATTTGTATAAGATAAAAACCCTATGGTCTAGTAGACCCAATAGGACTTATTATCTCTCACTAAAGTGAGGATTCCTGATGGAGAATATAAAATGGTGGAAGCCTCACTCTAAATTATCTAAGTGATTCATGACATGTCAAAGAAGCTTCTTGAGGACATGTAGATATAGGTCTAAACTATTGAAGCATATTTCAAGAGATCATTCCCTATCAAGATAATTGGGCATGCCAAGGATGCCATCCTACAAATTTTCTCAACTCTAGGAAAGGTGGTAAAGACTATGGTGGAGACCTAGATGCTCATCCAATAGACCCAAACCTATCTAGAGAATATCATTATTATTAATGGAAAGTATCATAATTTACTTATTATTATTATTAATAAAGACATGTTCTTAGAGATAAAACTAATGCCCACTTTATATTTGGGTATCAAACCTATGCTATGACCATGAAGACACTATGAAGGAGTGGATTGCCTTAGCCCAAATGGTAATGTGACCCTTAGAGGATGGAAAAAAGAAGATATTGGATTATTTTAAAGAAGTCAATATCTTGATGTTATTACACCCAAATGGCACTCCACTAAATATGGTTGAATTTTGAGTTCACCCAGATCACTTCAACCAGGTCATGATGGGAAATGTGTCTAAGGTAAACAAAAAGGGAGCTTAGGCATTTCTTGAGATTTTAACTCAATCTAAATAAGCTTCAAGTAGTTGTCCGAGGTCTTGGTGTTAATGGAGGATCCCCTCTGAGTATATCAAATACTAGAAACCTAGGTATGCATGATCTTTAGAGAGCCTCTGATGAACCTCACTAGTTTGGACCATGAGTTTGATCTCATGGTAGCCCAAGGAGGAAAAGTTAAATTATTTTGGATTTGACTCATCCACACTACCTCTATATATCAATTGAGTGGCCCCCCATGGATTATTTTAGGGAAAGAAAAAATGATTTTATCCTTTTTTGAATTATGTAGTTGTAACCACTAGAGATGGACATCATGGTGTAGGATGGGAATCTCATGATACTTGGGGGAAAACCCCATCCTTATCTATAAAAGTTTAACTACATTGTAATTCTAAGGTTGATAATTTTTAGCTCAAAAGTAATGTCATAAATCAAGTTAGGATTTCACTCATGGTTTCCTTTCCCATTTTAAATTATAGAGAGTTGGCCAAGATATATACCTTTATCATAGAACTATTTATTTAGTAAATGCAAATTTAATTTTATGTAACACATGATCTATTTATCAAAGTATATCTCATTTTAGTTTGAAACAAATATTAGTGCTCATATAATATTTTTTAAGGCTCTATTACATTATGAATGTAATGATTATGATTTTATTCATCTCATAAACTCTTTGTGAATTCATTTCATTTTATTTATAATACTCATAACCTATGTGCTAGCTTTAAATTTATCTTGGAATTTTATGTGTTATTTACTATGGAATTCTAGTAGTGGTATTTAGTGAGGAATTAAAAATTAAGTATTTTTCACTGCTTCCCCAAACTCTTCCCATTTGTAGTACTAGAGTTAAAACCTTTGGTGAGACTCAACACATAATAATATAACTCTAGAACATGTATTTAGATTTATTATTGAAGCATTAATTTCATCTTGATATCAAAACATTCTTTACTACCTTACCCATTCCTATTTTTGTGTTTATATTAGAGATTGAACTACCCTTTCCATTTCATTTAAAAAATGGTAGAGAAAAGAGAATAAACATCAATAATAACCTCAAATAACTTGGTCTTTTAATCTCATCCATTAGGATTAAACCCATGGTGGTGACACTACATCTCTTAGAGATTATTCGATGAAAACTCCATTGTGAATCCAAATACCCACAAACATGCCCTGGGTTGATTTCACATCAATCCTAAATTGAGGACGAAATTCCATCAATGTTCCCACTATTATCTTTGAAAATAATGAATCTCATGAGTATGTTAGAAAAATATCTTGGACCAAAAAATTAAGTTACATAAACCACTACTATGAATTTTTCTTAGTAAATACAACTAAATACATCAGTGTAAAAATAAATTATATCTAAAAAAAATAGTATGATAGACATGAATTTTATTTGGTATTTTTTTCTAGATGTAGAGAGTGTGAGCATCATCAGATCACTTTTCCTCCAACCACATACCGATGGTCCTTTTCTCACCTCCCTATTAGGAGTGGCCCTTCCCTTCATAAGGTAGTAGATGAATGTAGAGTGAATAACCAACCAAGAAAATGTGTAATGTATATAATCACTATTATATTTAACTTCCTGTAAACATATAAACTAGAATTTATAGTGGAAAAATAATGTATACAACTATAAAATTAATTTGGAAAAAACATTTTATAGTAAAAATTAGATTATAACAATTTGGATCTTGTCCACATAAGTAATACTCTTTACTACATCATTCCATACTCAATCCTTGTTTCATCTAACTGGTGATGAATGACATTTAAATGAGATTCCTACTTGTTTTTCATTATCCATTCGATGAAATAATGATCATAATGTAAAATAAAACCACATCCATAACAAATATAACATAATAACTTACAATAATCTAGTCATACCATAATAACATCTAAAAGTAACATAACCATATTCATACAAGTCCAATATAATTACATACAAAGATCCATTACTATTTAATACCTCTAATTTAAACCTATATTAAATCCAAATAAGTAAAGTGATTCATTTGATTCATTGATCAATAATAACAATATCAATAAGATAAACCCATGAATTATTTTAATTCTACTTTTTAGTATTTCATACTACATTTTATCTTCATTAAAGGTCATAAAATTTATATTTATTATTTCATTGTATATGTTTTCAAACCCAAGATATTAGATTATATCAATGAGATATAATTCCATATTGAAATATGAATTCTAA
>JARHVA010010928.1:85000-111353 GCA_037957365.1 Torreya grandis | reverse complement strand
CATTTTTTTAGATAAATATCAAAAACATAAATCCTATAGTTTATTTTTGTCAAAAAAAATATCTAAGATAAAACTTCTAAAGGAATTGATTCATGACAAAAGGTCTGAAAGAATTAGTCCAAGATAAAAGTCCCAAAGGATAGGCTTGTAGGGCAAAGTACCCAAGACAAAAATTTTGAAGGGTAAATTCCTTAGGGCAAAGTTTTTCAAAATAAAAGTTACAAAGGGTCTAGTGGTAATTTAAAAAAGGTCAAAGGGTAGGTCTAAATGGTAAAATGCCCATGATAGTCATCCTGAAGGGTAATTGAAAAAGGTCTAAAGGGTCTACTTCATGGAAAATGTACTTAAATGGTCTAATTCATAGGGGAAAATGGATGCAACAAAAATTTTGAAGGACAACTACAAAAATTTCAAAGCGTCATTCTATCAAGAAAAATACCCATGACAAAAAATACAAAGGGTATGTTTAAAAAGTCTGAAGAGTATGTTTTGTCAATTTTATTTTGGCAATATTGTTTTAGGGAAGATGTCTAAAAAAAATGTCCAAAATTATTCAATTGGCTTGGGGAATTTGTCCAATTAAGATAAGTTTGATAAAGTCTAATTGCTTCAAAGTAATTGGCATGGGGAAATTGTTGTAGGTAAATTATTATAGACAAAATGCTTGACATAATAAACTTTAAGATCAATTCATGCAAAACAAAAATTTTGAAGACAAAATCCCAAAAAATAAAACATAAAACCTGATAAATACTCCTAAAAGGTATAAAGTTAGTTAGTGAAAACATAATACCAATGCTACTTTGCCAAAGTAAGAAAAGGCCAATAATCAATCTTCTCCTAGGTTTTGCATAAACAATTAGAAGAGGGGCTCAAAAGTCAAGACCATAGTTTGAAAAAAAGTGGATCCCCATTTCCTATGGAAAGAAGGGGATGTTGGGTACAACACTATTCTTATAAAAATATGCCTTTTAGTCTAACCAACACTGGTCTTACATTCTAGAGAACCATGGATAAGTATTTTAGGGGTTTGATAAATAAGATGATTCTATTATACCTATATGACATCACTATCTATTTATAACATGTTGTTGACCATCTATATCACCTTAAGAAAGTTTTTGAAAGGTATAGGGAGTTTAATGTTTCCCTTAAGTCAAAGAAGTGCATTTTTGCCTTTCATGAATGGAAACTATTGGGACACATAGTTTCAAAATAAGGTCTTGGAATAGACCTAGAGAGAGTAAGTACTATATCTTCACTATAACTTCCAAGCCATAAGAAGTGGTTACAAATTTTCCTAGGGAAGATCAACTTCATAAGGAGATTCATGCCAAAATTTGCCTCCATGGTTAGACCCCTTACTTTGATGTTTAATAAGGGGGTCAGTTTTAGCTAGCCAAGGGAAAGAGAGGATAGTTTTGAAGCCATCAAGCAGGATATCTCTCAAGATCCTACCCTTGTAAATCCTAACTATGATAATTATTTCATTCTATATGATTTTGGAGGGGAAGTAAATGTATCAGCTATTCTAACCCAATATAATGAAGAATAGTTTGAGTAGCATGTATCCTTTTTCAATTAGTCCTTAAAGGATTCTAAGTAAAAGTATAGTTTTATTGAGAAGAAATTATATCTAGTAATAAAATATCTCAAAAAATTTAGGCACATGCTCTCAAAGAACAAAATTCACCTGATGGTTAGTCACCAAAACATCAAGGAGATCCTCTTGAGCTAGAAAATAAATGAAAAGAGAGTGGGTTGGATCACAAAAGTCATGGAATATGATGTAAACATCAAAATAAATAATCTCATAAGAAGAAAGAGCTTATGTGAATATCTTGATTTTGATATAAATACTAATGATGTAGTATCTGATGTAGTATACATTCAATAAGAATTCTAACAAACCACTCTGCATCTACTTAATAGTTGGATTAGTGACATGACTACCTTCTTACAGATTGAAAAATACTTGTATGAGTTCTAATAGTCCAAGAATAGGTAATTCAAAATATAATATATTCCTTATGCTCTTATTGATTGGATATTATTTAGAAAATATATGAAATGATTTATGTTGAGGTACATTGAGCACAATCAAATTCCTAAGGTGATCGAGGAGTTTCATAATGGCTCATTAGGTGTCCATTTTTTTACAAGGACCACTACCATCAAAATAATGAGGGTAGGATACTATTGGCTTACCCTATTCAATATGCACATAAATGGGTGCATAAGTGTGATAAATGTGCCTACTTTGTAGGCAATCAAAGATTATCAGCTCTCCCTCTCAAACCAATCTAATATGAGTAGTCATTTACCCAATGGGGATTGGATTTAATTAGCATGATCAATCTATCATAAAGTGTAGGACACAAAGGAGTCCTTATATAAATTTATTATTTCACTAGATGGACTAAAGTTGTTGCATTGAAAGATGCCACATAATCATCTATCTTGAAATTTATGGATGACATTGTCATTAGATTTGGTATTCCTTACACCATTATCTCAGACAATGTCAAAGCTTTTATGGGTACTCAACTAAGTGAATGGGTCATAAGACATAATGTATACCTAAATACCTCATCCAATTATTATTCATAAGGTAATGGCTTGGCTGATTCTATAAAAAAAATCTTATAAGGATTATTTAAAGGATAATAGAGGATAACCAAAGGATATGGCACACTAAGTTGAAATCAACACTTTAGGGTAATAGGATCACTCCTACGAGAGCCATTGGAAATTATCCATTCATAATAATATATGGAAGAGAAGCCATAATTCAACTATCAATAGAGTTACCATCTCTATAACTCAATCATATATTAGAGTTAATTGAAAATGATGAAATGATCATGTGGCTAGTAGAACTCATGGAGCTAAAAGTCAGGAACTAGTCAATGCAAGTTCTAGAAGCAAATTAGGCTCAAATAAAGAGAAATTTGGATAAAAAATCATCTAATAAGAGATTTAATAAAGGAAATATGGATCTAAAATGGGATGTTGAAAGAGCCAAACTAGGAAAGCATATAGAGTTTAATGTAATATGGAGTGGTTCATACATCGTAACTCAATACAAAGGATCTAGGCTATATGGATCGAATCTACCTATCCTAGAAAATGGCATATACCTTTAAGATTGCTTCTAAAGTTGTAATTATTTCCAAACATTATATATATATTAGGTTTAATTAGTTTCCCCAAATAAGTGCTTTCACATAGTTTTGCAACTCTTTAGGAGTTTTGTTACTATTTTGTATTTCCATATTTGGTTCTATTTAGGTAATTCCCAAATTTTGTTCTTCTCTAGATAGAGTGTATTAAGCTTAAAATGACTCCATGCCGAATAAAATAAAAGGTTACTAGGAAGAAATTGATTAGTTGGTAATCACCTT
This sequence comes from Torreya grandis, assembly GCA_037957365.1. NCBI lineage: Eukaryota > Viridiplantae > Streptophyta > Pinopsida > Cupressales > Taxaceae > Torreya > Torreya grandis. The sequence continues at coordinate 107,949 of JARHVA010010928.1, read as the reverse complement.
ATAGAAGTCACCAAAAATGTTGATATTTTTGTGCCAAAAATATTGAAACACCTTATACCTTAATGGAGACCCTTAAAAAAATTTAGGAAAAGATTTTAAAGTGACCTAAATACCTTTTTCCACTACCCAAGTAGAAACTAGAGATTTAGATGTAATTTTTAACTTTGAAAAGTTGTAAAGTACACCCAAACCTCCACTTTACTACTTAACCAATGCCAAGTAGAAACCAAAGATTTGGGTGTAGTTTCCAACTTTAAAAGTTGAATAATGCAATTAGAACTCTACTTTCTACTCTTATGTAATACCATTAGGAATCAAAACTCTAATACACTTCACAACTTTGTAAATTTTTGTAGTCTAACATGAGCTCCACTTTTTGCCATTTGTCATTACCCCATATAAATCAAAAGAGGGGTTATACTCTGCAACTTTATAAAGTTAAAAAGTGAAATGAAAACTTTGAATTCCACCTTTCGTCCCCACCCAATATGAATTTGAACTTGCACTACACTTTATAACTTTTCAAAGTTGTAAAGTTCAACTGGAGTTTCAATACTTATTTTCATGGAATTTCCTACCTACAATAGATCCACTCAGTAGAAAGTGGAGATAAAAATACAAAATACAATTTTATAACTTTAAATTTTTTTAAATTACTTCAATAACCCACTTCCATGGCATTTCTCACCATTTATCCAACCACTACATTACTTAGCATTTATTGCATGATTTAATGCTATAAAATTAGGTTTTTTGCATCATTACTAACATTTGAAAACTAAATAAGGAGCTTCACTTCTAATAAAACCTACGATCGATACCTCCAAGACAAGCAATGCAAGAACCAACCTCATTCACCAAGAAATGCTACAGTCATGCATTAAATCTACCATTGCCATCCCTTGCATATGTAAAAATGGTATTTCTATAGATCACCCCATATTTCCTTCACTCCCTACCATTTGATCTTCTAAAAAAGCATAGGGTTTTCTACAGAAGATTAGGGTTTTATCTTTTATATTTGAAATTTTCAAGAAAATTATCACCATAAACAATATTGTTTGCATTTTCCTAATTTCCTCATTCACATGCTATTAGTCCAAGTTGTTCTTTACATATTTTCTGAAGAAACCAAGGGTTTGTAATGTAACATTAATATATAATATTCCCATAAGATCCCCTACATAAATTATAGTATAAATCCCTCATATTATTTCAAGATTAATCCTCACAAAAATTTTAGTTTTAGAAACATATAAAAACCCTGATGGAGATTTCCCTTGCTTTAACAACTTTGAGTTCCCATCAAAAGTCTCACTTGCCTTTATAGACCAAAAACCCTATTAGATATTTCATGAGAATTTGAAAGTGTAATTTCAAGTCAAAACTTGACTAAACATTTTGGATGGACTTTATAGCTGTAATTTCACATTATATCCCCACTAAAAAAATTTAACTACTATTTCAAGACAAAATCCTACCAGGTTCAATGCATAAAAATAACCTATAATTATAATTATAAACCATGTATAACTCTATAGTTGGTTTTCCCATACCAAATTTCTCAAAGTACATGTATGTAAAGGAGATAAAATTCAAGTCAAAGGGACCTAGTATCCCATCTAGCCTAGATTCAAACACTAATGAGATCACCAATATAAATCTAGGTCACACAAACCTAGCAGACTTCTGGGATAAAGTAAATGTAGAATTCAAGAATGACTAGATTCAAAACATCTATGATAGTGGTTTTCCCTAGGCTGAAGCATTCTCACTCTTAGTACAAAGCCTTGAGCTTGTGTTCACCATGTCAAAACATTATGATGCTGAGAAGAGGGAAGTAGTGAATGATAAAAGAGAATTTTTTTTGAATTTAGACCCTGATTTGATTGATAGCATGGTCTTAATTCTAGATTATGAAAGATATATAAATATAACCCCTAAATCCTCCAAAAATTTCTATTAGGATAATAATGTAACCCATCTATGGTTTCTAAACAAATAGTGGCTAAAAACCCCATGACCTACATCTAAAAGGATGCCTAAGACCTTGTCTTGGATATACTTTAAGGATCAAGTAGGAAATATCATTATACTCTTGCATATAATTATAAGGAACCCAAATGCAAAAAAATATTAGGATTGTATATACTAGTATATCTAGAAAATCCATTAGAATAAATAATACATCCGCTGGGCCTAGTTGATTTTTGACTCCATTCACAAACATTTGATGGAGGTCTAAACTATAAGTAAGTTTTATATAACTTCATACCTTGTTTATATCTTACCAAAAGGGAGGGAATTACTAGGATTAAAAATAGTGCTTGATAAAATCAACAAAGTGTTTAAATACTATCATGATCTCACCCTTGAGGCGAGAAAACAACAATTCAAAAGGGTAAATGATGCTTTTGTCTACTGCATCAAAATCATGTCTGAAAAAGAACTAGGGAAGAGAAATTTTTTGATGTTGTAAAAGTAGAAATTATAAAATTGGGGTAAATTTCATTTAGTTCCCAACATATTCATATTAGAGTGGGTGGTTTTAGTGGTTGTCCTTACACCTTCCCTAGGTATGTAAGCAACAAATGGGGCCTAATGAAACTTATGGAAACCCACAAGTTTTTATCAAATAGGCACAAAATAGGGATCCACTTCCCTATCAGCATAGGGAGATACACCTACCCTTCCATATCTAAGGCTAAATGTGTAAATGCAGAGATGAATCAAATGCCCTTGAGAGCTCTTAATGTCAGGCCCTTCTATAATGTGACTTGTTATGCTACTAGTCTAGTGAATGCCACATATTACCACATTCATTTCTATTAATATTACTAGGAAGATATGTGGGATGAAGAGTAAGTTAGGTTAAAATATTATTCTATAATGAACTTAGAATAAGTTAAAACCTATAACATGGCGCCAGTCACTAAATATTTGAAATATGATAAGTAGCTAGTAGATAGGGTATATTATGACAATAAAATATATCTCCAACCTCTTCCTCTAGTCAGGTGGTCTACACCTAAATCTTTCTCCTTATGGAAAGGACCACTTAGGTTACAAATACACAACTAAATTGGTTAAGGAGCAAGGGGGTCAAAATAACCAAAGAGACCCTAAATATTATAGACAAGTTGAGAGAAGTGAATGACAAGGATGTAGTTACAATAATAGTAGAGGGTTATAGTAGTGGAACCTAATTAGATCAGGTAGTGAGGCTAGTTGTATCACATAAACAAAAGTAGAAGCATAAGGCAAAAAGGGCTTCTTCAAACAACCAAGAGCCAACAACCCAGCCAATGGATCAACCAATGTCACTTTCTATAGAGGACACAACTACTACTTTACCAACATAAGTAGTACTTCCTCCCATCTCTACTATTTAACCAACTATAGTAATCCCTCCTTTTGTCTCCACTAACTAGTTAGCTCAAATAATTACCCCTCTTATTTCCACTAGCCCACCAATATAAGTAATTACACCTTCATTTAACCCACTTGTGCAAGTGACTCCTTTATAAATAAGCCAATCAACATAGTTGGATACTCTAACTCCACCTTCACCTCCCTCTTATACAATCACTTCCACCTCATACCCAATGTCCACTACCACTCTATTAATCACCAATACCACCTAATAATACATGGTTGTGGATGTAGTCATTATGACTACAATCCCACTATCCATCCCAACCATTGGGATTGATTAAAATTCATTTTCATCTTCCATCACACTACCCATTTCATCTAATCTAAATATTCCCACTACATTAATTGATTTATTTACTACCTTATATTCCACCCTTCCATAGGTTCCCCTATTCTAACCACATGTGCTTACTTTTCCACTTATCAATTCCAAATTTTGTACCTCTAGTAAGCACATCCACATCCACTTCACCCATTTAAAAACCCATTTCTTCCACTCTCATAGTAACCCATGCCCTGATAAATGAGGTGTAAATAAAGACACCCATTGATATAACTATGGCTACTCAACCCATAAATGGGGAAGAAATAGCCAAATCATCAATTGAGGATTCAACAACAATATTAGTGATAGATACAACACTTGTCATGGTAACCACTAGTGTAGTATCTTTAGTTGTATATTCATAGATGGTAGTGCCCATTAGAGCAACACAAGATTCATAGGTAGTCACTCCAAGTTGGCTGACACAATCAGTGTCAAAGAAAAGGAAAAAAATGGTATCTCTCATCACTCTAGACTTTGGTCTATTAGATGTATCTTAATGACCAAAAATAGGCCCCAAGACCATCTTTAGAATATCATATGATGTATAAGGTGGAAAATATGTGGAGATAGCAGTTCCTCGACTGAACAAACAAAAGGAATGTTTAGTGGTGGGGGATTATCAGATATCTAAAGTACACCTAGGTCATCCAATAAGAGAAGGGCTGAATTATGATGTTTAATAAAGTATAATATCTCTTTATGAGAGAATTTACAATGATAAGGTCACTAAAGATGAACTAAAGAATAAATTTTGAGTAGTTAACAACTACCTTGAGAAAGTTCATAGAGCCAATAGCCCAGTAAACTCAATCTCTTGATCAGTTCGTAATAAAGAAAAATTTGAGCCAATGGCATAGATTGGTATCATAGGAAGGGTAAAAAAATACTGGGATGATGTACTAATCACAAAAGGAAATAGAGTAATAGATCTGGTCATGGATTACTATAAGACTCTAAAGGATGATCGTGCATCTCTAAAGGTAGAGATAGCTAAATATAAAGAAGAGAATGAAAGGTTAAACCTATACTTTCCAAAATTATAGGTTGTTGAGCTAATTTAGAATGACACCCTTGTGTTAGAAAAGATATTAAATAATTTTTTAGATCATGAAGAGCTAGATAGGGAAGTTAAATTCAAAATCAGCATATTCATTGAGAGTATTGATAAGGCCAAAAGTACATGTGACAAGGCCACACATACAAATTTATGATATTAAATATTTACTTGGCAAATTGTCATATGATGTTTTAGATCACTATGATGAACTCTTCCTATTCAAGAGGTCTAAGACAAATTCAAATGGGTAGTTAAGAGAGGATTAGCACAATATAAAACTTTCAACTTAAATTCCATCCACCCATTCATCAAATATCATAATAAACTATATCAAATGGGGAAAGATACTCAATTTTATAGGGTTAATTCTAGAGACCTATATGAAGTAATAGTAGAATGTGAGATCATCAACCTTTACACACTTGGTCTTGGTGAAGAGTGACTTCAAGATATTTTTAGTAGCTTTGATGCTTATATCAAGAAGATAATGTTGATGTGGTTTTATGCACACCAATTTATAATGAGGTAGACTCTAACATTTTAGTATCTCAATGGAGGTAAACTCTACTCTAGGTCATGATTTGTAGGTATGCAATTTTAACAACTAGGTGATGGAATAGTAGGTAGAGCATATAGGTTATTAACTAGGACTATATATGGATGGATGGTATACTAAAAGAGAGTAAAAAACTAGGTGATTTGGTGGCTAAATGGATACTAATCTAGAGTGGGTAGATATCAAAAATAAAATAAAAATAGATGGAAGGGTAGAGTAAGAAAGAAGTAATATATGGCTTTAGGATTACCTCTTAAGGTGGATTCAAAGTGGACAAGTCCTTTCAAAACCAATGTTTGTTTCTAGCAGTTGTTGCACACACACAAATTGACATGGTAAAGTAGTCTAGGATAATTTGATATAGGAAACTCATATGTCTAGGTTAAAGGTTTCTCCTTTTAGAGTGGTTTTTATACACCCTTACAAGATTATGACTCAAACCAAGGAGGTATCTGAGATAATTTTTGCACATGCATAAAACACTATATCATTAAAAATACCTCTACACACTTAACAATATGAAACAATCAACTTACTAAAAAATGATCAACATAATTGCTAATTATTCAATATCTTTTGCACATCTAAAACTAGCATATTAATCATAACCAAAAAGAAATCTCATAGTTATTGAACACTAATAATTGTTGAATCAAACAACCAAAAAAGATAAACCTAATTACACAAAGCTTGGAGAGAAAATACACAAACTCATAAGTGAACTTATTTTTATTATATGTTGAAATTTTATGACCCTTGAAAATGAGAGTTACATATATTTAAATAGACTTGGAGAGGGGGTCACCTCATTCTCCAATTATATGAAAAAATTGTGCTTACATGACAAAGTTAGAACCTCAGCTCTAATTGTAGTTTCAAAATATAGAGTTAACTTACATTTATCAAGAATTAAAGTCAACCTATACAATATTATGTAACATGTGCATGCTTACAAAAAAAAGTAGACAACTTTTACGTTAAGTTATAAGATAAGTATACTATGAATACAAAATTGAAACTGTTATATTAGATTTACATGCACAAAATTGGTCCTTTCAACTAAGGTTGAGTGGACATCTTCATGGATGAGTTAAATTTTGTGGAAGTCATCATTTTTTGTGTTGGAATTGAATTGGATGTTACAACCTTAGTCTTCTTCTTATTTACCTCTATCTCAATATAACATTTGTGATCCACCTCATGATGTTACCTTATTATATTTAAGTTAAGTAACTAGGGTATGTGCACCCTGTTAACTTGATCTAAGATTTTTTCACACCGACCTTCATATTTTAGAATTTCAACTTTTGTTAATTTTTTTCTTAAAAAACTTGACTTAGCTTTAATATCTTCTAGTGCTAACCCATATAAACTCTACTTAAAATTATCAAATGCTTCTTGAATAAGTTGATCAAAATTGATTCTACTGATTAACTTGCTAGTAGCATCCCTTGAATTTAACAATGTTAATTCATAGAATATATGCAAGAAAAGAGTTTAATGTTATTGATATTTGTGCATTATTGCCCCTGCTATGGTAACCCATTCTCTAGCCTCTTATGTATTTATACCACCAAATTGAGTGAATTTGATGCATCCAATGGTGTCATTAAATCCAGATGGATGTATTCCTTATTAGTAATATACAAAATCAATAGTTTTAACTTATTTTCATCTTACTTAAAATAATTAAATAATTGATGGGTTACTACAATAGGTGGGGGGGGGAACTCTACCCTCATTACCTCAATATCCTCTAAAGCATTATAACATTTTGATGCAACTTATTGAAATTCAATCTCAATTCCTATTAGAATATGGATTATTTTATATTTTTCTTTTATTTTTTCTATTTCTTGTTCCATCTCTTACCTTGCCATCTCAGTCCCTTCATGTAATTCTACCATAACATCCTTATGGGTTTCTATCAAGGACTTAGAATCTTATATGTAAGGAGACTAGCCTAGCTATCTATTCTTCCTTTTAGATAAGGAATATACTTCTTACCCTTCCTTAATAATGATCTCCCTCCCAATTTCATCCTCTAATTTCCTCTTTCTAACTCTTTGAATGTTCTCTGAGGGATTATTAAACAAGGAGGTTATTGGTGGTAGTTCTATAATTTTGAAATTAGGCTTTTGGGAAGCCTTTTCTCCAAGATCAACTACCCATGGTGGTATCACTACATGGGTAAGGTCTATTGATTATGTCTCCTTAGTTGTAGTCTCCACCTGTAGATGATTGTTCTATGGCTCCTTTGAGAATTGTATCAAGAAGGGATGGCCATATGATTTTAAACCAATTCAAACCTCCACATTGGGGGATTGTATAGACTTTTTTACCCCTTTTAGCCTTCCCAAAGGTCATGAAAATAGTCTCTTGGGATGAATTATTGGAAGGTATTGGTAATTGATCTATGTGGAAGAGACATGGAGTTGGTAACTGGCTAATGTTGTTTCAATTTTCTTAGTGGTACATTTATTTTTCATGTTTTAGACTATGGTAGTCCTAGAGGGAATATCAATAGTGTTAGTAATCATGGACATGGTTGGCACTGTGGGGGAAAATGAATTAATAGTGGTAAAAGAAACATATTCTACTTTGGGAGTGAGCAAAGGGGTTTGTAAGCTAATAGTGAGGGAAATTGAAACATCAAGGGTAGAAGTGACATCCTCCACTTTTGAAGTGAGAAACATGGTTATCAAAATAGCACTATTAGGAACTAAACCAAAAAAGTGAAAAAATAAAGAAACTTTGGAATAAGGGTCTAAAGGTTGAGCCTTCTTACCCGATTCATCATCTTTGCTCAACATCTTCCCTTTATCAGTTGTAAGGCTTAGTACCTTGGATCTTTCTAACTCCTCTTCTTCATCCATTTCTTGCTCTATCTTGATTTTTTTCTAGACCAAAGGTATATCTATTTGTTGTTCCTTAGAAACTAGATTATCTATGAGGAGAGGAGGCTTTGGATTCCTCTTATATCAAATAGTAGTTTTCAATGGTGGGGAGGAAGCTTGATGAGTTGAGGTATTGGCTACCTCTTTCACTATAGATTCTTTTATGGTCAATGCAGTTGTCGATGATTGTAATGATAATGCAACTGGGTTCTCTTGTTCCTCTGTATCAAAGGAATCCATGTAAATCTGGTCCCATTTAGCTCCCTTGTGCTTAGTCTCACTCGAACTAGGTTCTTTCTTAACAACCGTCAATAGTAAGGGAAGTCTTTGGGAAGGCCCTTCTTATAATTTTATTTGTTGATGGGGTATATTGCCCTAAAAGTTAGAAGCATCCCATCCTCTAGGGGGTGGTATCCTAATATGCATTTCCTAAACTAAAATTGAAGGCTCTTGATAAATAATACTTAAATGATGCTCCTTAAGGCTTGAATTTTTTTCCCTTTATAAGACTTCAGCATCATCCTTTACATTTATGAATATAAAATCATGGTTATAGGGGACATGTTAATATGGAAAAAAATCCCTAGATATGTTTTTGGATCCAACCAAGGGGGTCCCAATTTATATATATAAAGGTAGGAAAATGATAATGCTTTGTCTTGTTTCCTACATCCCCAAAATTCTTTCTCATGGTAAACACATTCTACCAATGATCATGTTGGCTCTATAGAATGTGCTTTTCTTCTATTTTATCAAATCATCATCCACACTCCACCAAATTTGATATGAAATTTCTTACTCTTCAAAATTATCTAGTAAATACTAGGGAAGGTGTAGTGGGTGGAATTTATGACCAATAACCATGATTACCATATAGTCTAGATATAACCAGTAGTCACCCCAAGGCACTAATCTATCTACTATACTCTTTGAAATTATAGGTAGAGGGGCCTTATGAATTTCCTACCATACTTGAGGATACATGTTCTCAGTAATTTAGAGCATATTCTTTGTGTATGCATATATATTGATGAATTGATAGTAATCATAGATGTAATTCTTTATATAGTCTGTAGTTAAGCTCTAAAGCTCCTAAAGGTCTTTATAAATTGTGCCCATTATTATATCCAAAAAATAAGACATAATATAAAAATGGCTAGATGTATTGGGTTGCTTACCTTTATGAAAAAATTTCTCCCTCATCTTAAATCTAATGATCTTTCCCAGGGAAAAGTTACATCATTAGTCATTATCATATCTAGTAATGGCACCTAATCCAAGTTGGGAAAATGGATACTTGACATGCTATACATTATGTTCAATAAGGTCATCCCAATATGGACCCCCATTATGAATTTGTTAATGGGAGTGGGAGACTTTAATTTTAGGACCATGTTTTCCCCAAAAATAATCCATGAGCTCAAAACTTTTTCAATTGAATTTTGCTTGTTCCATGTTAACAACTTATTTTTATCAAATATTACATCTAGAATTAGTAGATATAGGTAACTTTATAAATCATCACTAGTGATGTAGGCCATGACCATCTAGTGATCTATGTGGTGTAAGAAGGCATCTTGTGTAATATTTCTAAGAAAGAACAAGTCCCAAATTAGGTTGATATAGGTCATGACCTCAGGCTTGGCTACCATGAAGTGTAATATTTGTCTCTTCAGAGAGAGTAAGTTTGTAACTAATTAGAATTACATAGGTGATAGATTTCCTTCATGTGAGAACACATCAACATCATTGATGACATCCCATAGTTATAAGTAAATAGCATATCTATTTTTTAATATTGATATATTGAATACCGTGTCTATAAATTCTATGGAATCCTTGATGGAGAATGGGGATAGTGGTTGTGTTCCTCTGAAGCTCTTGGATGATGATTATATTGCAATTGTTTAGTGTTTTCAAAGTCTATTTTATGTGTACCATGAAAAATCCTTCTTGTCGGTTGCTTTTTTGTAATGAATTCACAAGTAGATAAGGATTTATTCATAAAATAGTAATAGAGTTGGAATTCACTTATGAAAAATGAATACATTGATAGCTTCACATCATTGATATAGATTTTTACATTCAATTTTAGTTCAAGTGATTTTAATTTCCATTGTTCATATACTTTGCTTTACATGCATAATTCAAATCTCATTAGTTTAGTTGGTGGGTTAATTTCTTGGCAAGTGTTGGGGAGTAGTAAGGATTTGATGGCTAAACCTAGTGTGCTTTTGGTAATCAGGAGTCAAAAGTTAGGTTTCATGTTAGGATTGAGCCAACAATTATTGTGAATCAAAGGCTTCAAACACAAAACCCAAACAAAATGCTTGAAGACCAAATCCCTCAAAATAATATTTGAACAAAATGTTTGAAAAAAACATTTGAATAAAACCTTTAAAGTATATAAAGCTAAGGATGACTATTTTAGACAAATTATCTAATGAAAAGTCCCCAAAAAAAGTTTTGATACTAAATTTTTTAATAAGTAATTTCAAATAAAACCAATTCCTTTGAAACATTATTTGAACAAAATGTCTAGTACAAGACTTAGAACAAAATGTATTACATGTAAAATTTGAATAAAACGTCTGATACATAAATTATGAACATAAGTCATGAATAAACATCCAATGAGTAAATACTGAATAAATCTTTTAAACAAAAAATTTGATGAATAAATCTTGATTACAAGTTTTAAAGAGTAAAGTTTCCAAAAATAAGGTCCAAGTAAAATTTCTAAAGACCAAGTCACAAATAAGTTCTCCAAATAAAACTAAGTCCTAAAACCTACATAGTAAAAAACTCCCAGAAGGCATCAATAAGTTAGTCCAAAATCTAAAATATCATTATTTATACTTCCAAGTGTAAAGATTAAAGAGCAATTTGATAAAACTTACATAGATACGTAGAGGAAGTCTTGAAAAATAAGGCCAAATCACAAAAAAGTGAGTCCTGATTTCCTATTAAAGAAGAAGAGAATGTTTGTTACAATAGACACAAGCAAAAAGGGATAAGGAATATTCATAAGTCATGGTTGTGGATTGATTTTTTAATTAGTTGTAAAATACATTTTTTACAAGATACATTTTAAATTTACAAGTTACAAATTAAAACTATCATTTTAACAACTCTTATCTTTAAGTTGAGAAAGAGCTACTTGTAATTTTCAATTATCTTTTTGATAGGTTCTAAGTTGAAAAAGTGTAACTTGTATTTCACACTTTTCCTTTTGACAAGTTTGAATTACTTTAGTTGTAAAAACACATGTTGTAATTTTCACTTTATCTTTTGTTAATTTGAATGACCTAAAAGTTATAAAAGTCTTCACTATAAATTAAAAATTAGGTTTTGCAAGTTATAACTTAAAATATCCCAAAAAAATTCAATTTTGACTAAGTCATGGCTCATTTTGGTGCCTTATTTTTTGTGGAGAGACTTCTTCAAATTTAAATAAAGGAGAAATGGTTCAAATAAAAGAATATAATGGATTTCTCTCTTCTCTCAACACCTATTGAAGCACCTAGTAGTTGCATAATTCTTTTCCACTACCTACTTCACTAATGATGCCATTTCAAGCTAGAAAGGATGACATTTGCATGAAGTTTCCCATATTTATTGCTCTAGAACTGAGTGTAAGGTTTTGTTAACTTCCTCTCTCTCAAGGGAGTTATTTTTTTATAAATATGGGTTCCCTATGTATCCCATCTATATTTTTGATGTTAGATAAATTATTCTGCCTTTGAAGAATTGATCTACATGCTATAACCTAGAGAATGCTAATAGATTAAAGTTTTTCCTTGTATTGTGTTATCTTTGTGTATGTATGGTTATCTATTGAATTTATGAATGATATAAGTTTTTTTTAAATTATATATATTCATTTTTGGTATTATTTCCACCCTTTTGAAAGCTTATTCATGAAAAATAAAGAAATTTGTTCTTTATCTAATGAATTCCCAATATTACCTTTGATCTCATTTTTGTATAAGATTATGCTTTTATGAATTTCATTATATTAAATATTCAAATGTGTTAAAATAAATTAAGTATTAATTTACACTATAATTATTTGGTGTAATCACCATTTTCCAATTTTAAAACTTGTTCTAAAACTCTTTTCCTCACAAGTCAAAACCCTAGTTAGGAGCAAGATCACTAAAAGCATTAGTTTGACATGAACTAGTCATATACCAATTATACTAGGCTTAGTGAAAGGAATCTGACCTTCTCCAGAGCTTCACCTCAATTTTCCAAGATTACATATCTTAGAGGTGGTCCCATTGTGTCATTATATTTCCCACGTACTACCACTCACACTACTCCAATACTATAAATATAAATGGGTGAAAAATCTAATTGATAACACCTTATAAGTTTGACCATATCTAATTTCTATCAAACACATACAAAAACATTAGATTATATGTAAAAAAACTTATTATCTCATAAATAATTCCCTAAACCTTCATTTCATTCATCCTTTACATAAGTTGGTTACATCAAACTAGGTCAGTATTTCCATTTAGTACTACTTTGAGCCTAATGTTATCGACCCTCTCCAAGCAAGGGATTATTTTTAAAATCAAATCTTTCCTTAGCTTCATTCTATATACCTATCATTCTAGTGGCATGATAAATTACCCAATTAATATCATATACATACATACATACATACATACATACATATATATATATATATATATATGTATGTATATATGTATGTATGTGTGTGTGTGTATATATATATATGTATATATATATATATATGTATGTATGTATGTATGTATATATATATATATATATATGAATCTAGGATTTACTCTATATGTTACTTGGCACTTATTTGGTACACATCTATACACTACTATACATCAATAAAACCTGCCCTATTCTTCCCAAATTATAAATAAATCGCTAGGAAAAGTCATAATCCAGGTTTTAAGCATACCAAATCTAGGTCAAATTAATCATTGTAAAGTATTAAATCCAAATCATTAACAAAATTCATATAGTGAAGGAACAAAATTTCAATCACACTAGAAGGGACAACTTTGTGTGGATTTATTTCCCTCCTTGGGGTATTATATACATAGGTAGTAATAAATCTTGAAATGGGGTGATTAGGGTTAACCTAACCCATTAAAATTTCCTATATTTTATATATTGTTAGTACTTATAAGCATGCCTGGTGTTTTAAGGTAAAGGAGGCTAACTTTTGGAGTTGCATGACTCATCAAGGTTCAACATTACACATAAAAAGTGTCTAGAGACAAGAAAATGTGGTCATATAGATACACACACTATTTCATACATAGGTCACTATTGACATTATAGATCAGTATTAATAGTCTATTTTGAATCAAAGTTTATGTAATTAAACTTGCATAGATAGAAACACATCACTATATTTACATAAACCATGGGTACTTTAATCTTTTTTACATTGTTAGAATTCATTCATAGTCAGACAATCAATCAAAAAAATATGTAATTATCATTTTTTTATAATTATTATATTTATCATATGTCACATGTCAAATAATTATAATATATTTCAATATTTTATATATATGATCATGCTTAAATGTTATATTTAGTAATATGAATTCAAATATTAGTTTCTATCATATTGGATTTATTAATAAAAGTTATGATAAAACACAAAGGAACCATGATACATTCACCACTATCATTTATTTTTTATTAATGGGAATAAATATACACAATATTCATGACAAACATAAGCCATACACATTATAAATAATAACTAGCTTTAATATGAATTTAGTTCATAATTGTGTGGAGATTCCACTACAAATTCATCAATACAAATAATTAATTATCTAATAGAATTGATTGTTAAATCTTGTTATTTTATTATATAAATAGACTAATGGTGGTATTATTTTAATTTCAATAATATTAGACTATAAAATAAATAACATGCATGTGAATGAAGTTACACATATCAAAATGAGAGACAAAAGTTACCCTAGAGAAACTCAAAACAATAAAAATCCATAAGAGTTAGGTGATTCCTTCCCTTTCCATTATCTCTTTAATCAAATATAATATAATGTCATTAATAGCCTTCATGAAAAATATTTAAAATATAGATTGATCAAAACCTGTATTAAATGACTTGCTTACATACATACCTTATCTCACACATTGCTCAACTCTAAGACACTAATAAAATTATGAAAACATAGCTAGGGGAACATAAACTGAGTACATGGATAAAAACTTGGTTTATTCATGCCCAACCACTACTTAATCACTGAATATTTGATTCTTTTGATTTCTATAGAACCTAGTATAAATACATCAAGGGATAAACCCACCAAAGGAGATGAAATGTATAATTTATTAAAATGGGAACATTTATAATCATTCCTATACCTATCTCTTATCTATGAGTAAATTTTTTGCTTCATGCAGGTTGAAAGCATTACTTGCATGAACCAATATCTATGAAACTACCATGTGTAGGAACTAGAAATTCACTTAGCTTCTTAATTTTTTTTTTTAAAATAATGACCTACGCATATCTTCTCATTTAGGATGTCTAGATCATCCTAGAATTGATTTTATCTCTACAAACCCCTGTAAACTCTATAGTCAACCTATTAATTATGATTATGTAGGAAACATTTGTTTAGGAAGTGTTACAAGTTATCTAAGTGGCATATCTACATATTTGAGAATAATGGACTAGTTAGCTGATATAACTAACAAAAACTGATCCAACATCTAGATCAACCAGCATATTCATTGTTTTTTTTTAACCTTAAATTATTTTCTCAATGTTTCCTTCATATTTCCTTATCCTCTTATGATATTTTTTCTCATAGTTATAGGGTTTCCTCCTAATATGTTAATGCAAATTTGTTTTCTATTCTTCTCTTTTTTATGGCCTAAATCATTGTGATCTAGAGGTCAAAGAGTAATGTTTCAAATATATCATCTAGTTTAAACCTAATTAATTTTACATACTCCATTAATACCTAGATTATAATTTTCTTACCCTCTTTTTTGGTTATTTCATACTTCCCCACTTTAGCAAATCCTTTTTTATTATGAAACTCTAATAAAAGAGTCATAATGCATATTATCCTCTTATTTTTCACCCACACTTCTTCCATAATTTCCATCACCTCTTTTATCTTTACTAGATACTTCTCATAAGGGTTTAGACTCAAGTTATATCATCAATGCTTCTCCTCCATATATCCCCACAATATTATAGAATAGTTAAATATTTATCTATATTTTATTCTCACCCTTCCTTACCCAAGTGAGGGGATCCTTATTTTATTCCCACTCATATGCAATAAAGTTTCCCCAATTTTTGTTATAGATGAATTGTTTCACACCTCTGGATCATCATTTGATTTTATCTTTTGTGCCACCTTGGAGGTGCCTACCTCTCCTTTAGTTAATTTCCTTATCCTCATAAAATATAATGGGGTCTATTTATCTCCATTTATTCCTCTTGGAGAAGATTAAATATATTAGAGTCTTACATTGTGAAAGTTGTCGTCTCTTTTACTTTTTTTTTTGAGTTAATATGGATCTCAAACTTAGAGTCTTGATTCATTCTAAATATCATAGTTGCTCCTGAATACTTTTTCCCCTTTCATTTTATCTCAAGGATTGATCTATCTAACTCTAAAACAATTTGTATTTATGTACTTGATATTCTAATTGATGTTGGAAGTTTTTCAATGATGTGTCCAAGGTGACCAAGAATGTTGATGAGGTGTCATGTGTGCTAGAATGACAATGATAAAGTGTGCTTCAATGTTATTGCATAGTTCTTTAATGTTTAACTTGGATAGGAAGATGATGGATACTATTGATGGTATGTACATGTTATAAATACCCTATGGGGTGTTATGAGTTCTTATAGTGCTTATATAAGTGAAAGGAATTCATCAGAGCAGTCATATGAGTGTCTAGGTTCAAGTAGTCATCTTGGTAGATAAGGTTGAGTAAGCAATTTGATGACATCATATTTCACACGTGTGAAGGTTTTAGGAGTAATTTTATACATGCATGGATTCCCATATGAAAGGTTATCATGTGTTTCAAATTTTAGGTCATGATGTTGAGCATAGAAAAAATTATTAAGGTGCAAAGTTGGCCTTCCAAGCAACTTGTAGTGGTTTCTATACTTAGCTATTTTTTTAAGAGGAGATCTAATGGTGAGTGTTTAATCGAGAGATGAAGATATACAATGAGAATATAATATAATAGATAAATATCCAATAGTGAGAGTATGACCATGAAGATAGAGATAAATTATATGTGTGAAGCTAATATGTCAAAAGATGCTTAAAAGGCATGTAGGCCTACCAAGTGGAAAAAGTTCATTAGAGACTGACTGAGAGGGCATGTAGGGCTACCAAGTGACTTGATCTTAGAAGCAAGGATATAAAATAAATGGTGATAAATGTATGGTAAATACTAGGCTACTCCCAAGGAGATAGATGGAGGGCATTTGATAAAGTTTCTATGGTACACAAGATGAAGACACATGTTTGTAATGTTTTCAATAAATAATGACCATTGGCATTTGAATTAGCAAAGGGAAAAACTAGTCTATAACATTTTACTAATATATTTTGATCTGAGAGGAATTTACTGATGAAGTAAAAATTAAAGTTGAAGAGGAATTTAAGGCACATCTAAAAACATTTATTAGAAGGTTTGAATGTTTGTAAAGTTGTAGATATTGAGATTCAAAGTTGATTGTTTATTCGTTCATAGTGTTATTGTGTATAAGACTATTGTTTCATTAAATTGTGATTTAATAGAAGAATGTTTTGGCAGATGTATTCATTTAAATGTTTTATAAGTTATATGGATTGGATCCATGTATTTGAAAATGATCTTGTGTTCTTGTTTTTCTCGATGAAGTGATAAAGAGGTAATAGATCTCCATGAGCCTATAAGGGCTACTAAGGCCTAATTGAAAGGTGTAGATTATTAAGTATGATCCATGGATTTTATGGATAACCTGTTAGCATGATAGAAGTCTTAAGGGTTAATATATGTTTTATGGCTGACCTAGAAGTTTGTATTCATGAATACTTTATAAAGAGTGAATACCAAGGTAATGGTTTCTAGACTTTGATGTGGAGGTGTTGAGAAAGAAAAATATAGAAATGAAGGAAAGAGATCAAAGGTAGTGTGCTCAATGAATGGACTAAAGTACCAAGTAGATTGAGAATGAGAGAAGAATCCTAGAGTGATTTAAAAGGGGTGTTTTAATGTGTTACTTGTATGATAAATTTTGAGTATGTGTGATGAGCCTAAAAAGAGGTGTTATACTTTATTTATCTAATCATATTGAAATGTAATCAGAGTTCTGGAGTTGTTGATTTCATAAAGTGTTGTGTGGGTGCTCAACATATAGAACAAAAGGGTGATTGTTCATACTTAAGGGTGGGTAATTATTTTGAAGTGGGTGCTTCAATAAAATGTCTCATGTTTGTGATCATCTTATATTATAAGTAGTCCATTTATTTATAGGCTTGAGATTGGATTTTATTCCCAAGAGGGTTTCCCATGTAGATCCTATGTTATGTGTATGATCTTGCATCATATTTATTATTCATTCTTATGAACATATTGTATGATTTATGAATGATTCTAATCATTTATTAAGAGTTTGAACGGATTACAATTGAATTTTGAAATATATTTCATCACTGATTCACCCCCTCAGTGATTGTACCTCCAACAATTGATTGTTAGGTAGTTATGTTTGAGGCACCCTCTTATTGGACCACCCTCATGAATCTGATGTGCCCTTGTTTTTTTATTTTATCTTTACACCATTTAGGGGGTATTTGTTTTTTTATATCAATAAAATTTCCTTAATGACCTAACTATCAATTCTACTTTCTCATCTCATGTCTTTTAGAGTAGTGGGGTAATGGTGTTAGCTATCAATTGATATGGGTGTAGGTATATGTTATTTTTACACACTAATCTAAAATAATATCAGATATACTAACCCTTAAAATAATCATAATTATTATTTTATCTCCCTAATTTGTAACATAAATTGTTTCCATTAATCCATCCTAGTATGAGTTAAAATGGTCCTTTATTTGTTCTCATATGGAATTGTTTTGATACTAAATTACCACCTGATCCCTCCCTATTAAATTTTTATTAAAGTGTCTTACTATTACTATGAATAATGAACCATAGCAAAAATCATGCCTGCCCTTTTTTATTTTAGTGAGGTTATCTAGAATTTGTTGTAGTAGTGTGGCATAGAGATTGTAATTCATTCTAGTCATCACCATATCCCATGTAATATGATTGTTGATAGTTGTGTAATAATCATCCAAAATTTTGTAATATATCTTCCAATATATCAAAGTTTTCCATACCAAACACATGAATATGTGATGATGTTGATGGAGAGATATCTTTGATTCAAATTAGTACCAACTAGTAATTTAGTTTATTTTGTGTTTATTACACCCATTTTATTGTATTTTTTACAATCATACCCTTCATTCAAGATCCAAGTTATCACATGAATTGAATACTTGATGTCTTGGTAGGGTATGTATAGGTACATCATTCCTTCATGGGTGTGGCTCAATAGAATTTTGATTTCACTATCTATGAAAATCTACTCTAAGCATCTAATTTCATTTTCCATAATAATTTGTATTTATCTTAACAGTCTAAGGCTTGTATGGTATAATTCAATTACACCATCCTTTGATACTCTATCTCTACCACCATGTGGTCTATCTACCATAATTTTGAATGAATATATGTTTATATATATTTATAGTGCCCTAGATAGTATGGGACACCTAAAAATGATCCTTGATGGTCTAGATTCTATGAATTCATCAAATATTTCATTTATTAAGGTTTTTAAATTTGCTCATGAGAGAGGAATTATGGATTTTTAATATATTTTAGCTCTTTTTATCATTCTATTTTAGCATAATTTTATGTGTTGTGTCTAATCTCATACAAGCATAGTTTTGTTTCTTTTGAGTTCAAGTGTTTTTGACACAATGTCTTTCATGTTTTATATAGAGTTTCCACTTTTACCTTTTTTAGTAACAACTATTTCTTTCCATTTATTATTTTTTATCCAATTATATATACCCTACCTCCATTTTTCTATTCATTTTAATGTTTTTTTGTGTTTTATTACTTTACACTTTAATGTCCTTTATTTACTCTCTCAAAATTTTATCAACCTCTATGTCATTCTCACCTTTTTTTGTCATACTTTGCATTTTTATTTAAAATTTTATTTCCCACCAACCACTCATATATATTTTTAGTTGTCCCTTAAATATTTTAACTAAGCCATCAATTTTATATTTATGTTAAAATAAATATTGCCTTAAGCTTCAACAAAAGCACAAATTATAGGTTTTCACTTCCCACTCTTCACTTTTAAACCACCATTTACTAGTTTTTAGCATTAGTGGCTATTCATTTTTTCTCTTTTCTATTTTATTTTTAAAAAAAACATTTTTTCCATTTTTAAACTTTTTGGACTTTTGCTAATTTTTAATTTTTTAACTTTTCTTTATTTAAAATTTTTTTGTATTTTTTTTTTTAGATATTTGTCTTTTTTTATATTTATTTGAGTCTTTCTCTATCTTTTAAAATATTTATTTTTTGATGAAATATATCTATACATTAAATTAATATAAATATATAAATAATTCACAAAAAATAAAGGTGGTATGAGAACATGCCATGTAGTCACATTAGGCATATCACATGAAACAAAAATAGAAGCACCATAACTAACTAGGCCCTGCCTAGGAACAAGTCATAACATAATAATAAAAGATAATTTTAAACAATAAGGCTAGAAGGTTTAGGATCCATATCATTAAGACCCTAGCCCAAGATTGGCAAGTCATTATCATCTGGAATAGGCTCCTAGCTAGTAGCTTGAGTAGTTTCCTTGTCATATTCTTCTTCCTATGTTTGAGTGAGTGAAATAGCTAGACAGAGCTTAGGGAACTTTTTCAGCATGTCCAACAGTCCTCCAGGTGGTGCCCCCTAAATATCCAATCATAGAGGAGGAGGAGGAACATCCAAACCATCATCCCCAATCCTTTAGCCTGACTCCATGACAAATGCCTTCCTAGGTACTCCCAAAAATGTGTGTAACTTAATGACTCCTATTGAAATATTTCTTCTACCACATAGTATCCTAACCACCATATCTTTAATTTCCCATCTTGTTATATTTATTATCATAAATTAATACCTTAATCCCCATATGAAATTATTTAACTTTGATATTGAGGTCATTCCATGATTTTGGTCTTCTCTTTTATTGAGTTTTATTATATGTTGATATTAACCTTTTTCTCATATAGTTTATCGAATTCCATTAACTACTCTCTTAGCTAGTCAGCCTTGTTTATTCTAAATTTTACCACCAATCTTAGGCTAATAAATATAAAATCCATCAACACTATAACTTCTAGTCTATAAACTAACTAAAAAGGGATTTTTTTAGTCCTTTATAAGTTGTGTGGTAAGCCCAAAGTACTATAGGTATTTTTGTGTCCCAATCCATAGTTTCTAAAATTTTAAACTTTTATTAACACTTTTTTTCAAAACTTTATGAAATGACTCTTTGGTTACATTAGCTTGTAGGTGGTAGGGTTTGATTTTATTATGTTAAACCAATAAATGTCACATGAAATCCTCAATAGTATTATTCACAATTACCCTATTCACTGATAATCTTGATAGGACAACCAAACCTGGTTATGATATTTTCATATAAAAATTTTGTGGTTGTCTTAGTGGTATAATATTTTTTAGGGATTTTTGTTTCCTATATTATGAAATCATATGTACCAATTATGATAAACTATACATTATTTTTCTTAGTTGTACTATTGATGGATCCTATGAAATCAATGGTTGAATTTTTGAATGGAATAAATGTTAGCACAAGCCTAAATAGAATAACATATCTTGAATTTGGTTTCCCTATTCTTTGACATATATCATGAGCTCTTATGTATCTATGTACATCTCTAAAAAGTGTGGGCCTTTATAACCCAATTAACAACACCTTAGTTATTGTATTATCCCCTAAGTTGTGATCTTCAACAACCACATAATGAGATTCTCATTAAATATGATATCCTTTGTTTTTTAGAACCACTCTCCTTAATATTCCATCCCTTCCCTTTTTATACAATACTCCATCTGTCATTGTAAATGGGATATTTTCGATCAATGACCTTCATCTTTTTATTTTACTATAACCCTGAAATAACTCTCATGTTGTAATTAATTTCACATTACTATCTATTTCTTATGGCACTAGTTTTATCCAAAAAAATTGTTGCTAGGAAATTAGTCATTTGTTGGCCCCTTGTCTTCTCACGTATCCATCATTAGTATATATTATATACCATTATTAGATTTTCTAGTTTTTACCATAATTTTAAATTCAAAATATTGAAATAATATCAAACATTGACATATTCTACCTTGAACTACTAACCTATCTTCAAGTACTGAAGTTGTTTATGATCTATATAAAACAAAAATTTAGTAGCTAATAAATAATGCATGAATTTTTTAAGTTCATCCACCATTACAAGGGTTTCTCACTCTATGGTATAATAGTGTATCTATGTATTTTCTAACTTTATAATCCTAAAAGATATGGGGTGGTCCATATGTCATCTTGGTTGATCCAACACTAATCCTAGTGATAACCCTTATTCAAATACATGGATGTGAAAGGAATTTTCCAATCCAAAAATAATAGGATTGGTGAATTTGAAATCTTACTATTCTATATGTCAAAATCTTCTTGATATGTTTATGTCCACTGTATGGCCTTATTATTTATTTTATTTAGTAGCTTTATTATTGGTACACTTATTTCTACATATCTTATAATGAATCTACAATGGTGTCTACTATACCCCAATAAAGTCCTAACATCCTTTTGTATCCTTATTAGTGGTAAATCTATGGTAGTTACAATTTTTAAGGTATCCACCATCAATGATTCTTCACAAATGATATACCTTAAGAGTGATCCAAATAATATTGTCAAGACACATTTATTAAAATTTAGTGATATTCTTAGGTATCTACATATTTTTCACACTAGACTTAGTACATGTACTTGATGTTGGATTAAGTATCCCATACATTATCTAATCATCTAGGTATATCTCTTAGAAATCATTGATTTATTCTTTGAATTCATTGACCATTATTACTACTAAAAATGGCTAGCACATTATTCAAGAAAAATGGCATCACTATATATATGAAAGATCCCCATTATGTTAAAAATGTTATCTTGGGGTTTTATTTTGGTACAATATATATTTTGTGGTTGTAGATACTAAAATATGATATTAATTACTTGATAATGACAATCTTGACAAACATTTTCCATGCATGTCTTACATGAAAAAATATGGTCCTAACTCACTATACTCTCATACCTACATGTTACCTTGTGATTTTTACCAATTTGTTTTGATCCTACACTCTTATAGTAACCTCATTATCTATTTCAAACCTGCATACTATATTGCATAGACATGCCTATATGCTTAGTTTAGTCCTCATGTACAAGAGCCAATAACACCACACTAGATCAACATCAACATT
>JARHVA010010928.1:0-80000 GCA_037957365.1 Torreya grandis | reverse complement strand
GGTTGACAAGATTCTAAAGGTAGATAAAGTTTAGAGATATAATTTTTCTATGTTGCATCAGTAGCATATTTTATGTTATTCAATTAAGGTTGATTAGATGGTGACTATATGTTTATTATTCCAATGAGATATTGGTAAAGTTCATTCTTAGAGATTATCTTAAACCTAAGTTTACTTACCTTTGAAAGATTCATGTTAAATATTTTGTACATGACGAATAATGATTGTATTATTTAAATATTTCAATGTAAAATAATATTCTTTAATCTAATTTTTTCAATAATTTTTCTATAATAATTATTGCATTGATAATAGGCGTAAACTAGTACCTGACTAATCAAAGTTAATTCCATTAGTGATTTGAAAAATATTTTATCTATAAGTTGATAAGTAGGAAAATTAGATATTAATTAGGTGAAAAGTAATATTTGTTTGGATAAACCAATGTTGTAATATTTGAGATTCATATTTGGCTATTAGTGTTAGTGTTGAAAACACACAATTTGAATAGTATAATAATGTTAAGGACATAATATGGTAAGAAAACATGGGTAATTATAGACTTGAAATATAGTGATTTTAACTTACTTTGATATTGTATAATTATTGATTAATCCTAATATGTAGTATTATTCATACAAATAGTATCTGGTCAAACCCATATACTTGAAAATAATGAGTAAAGATAACTAATTATAACCCAAATTATTTCTAAGTCTTAACATAAACATTATAATTCACATAAATTAATCATTTTAGGAACCTTTTTTGGATAAATTAACTGTGGCAAGTCTTGAGGCATCCCTTGAAATATTTTTAAAAGAGTGAATTGAAATTAAGACTTAATATCCTACCTTAAAAGCATGGTTAAATACATTGTCCTCTAGGATCATTTATCGATATATAGATGATTGCATGTACTCTTATAATATTCAATACATGTTTACACTAAGGGCTTTATGTTTAGAAATCAACCAAATCGATTCAAAAATAGGATTTAATTAATAACTAAACTTAAGTTTTTTTAAAATAAAAACTTGCAATCTATATAATGATCATTTTTTAATAAATGTCTACAAAATTAAATTTTATACTCTATTTTGATAATCTTTGGTGGATCTAGTTCTAGGGACATTTGATAGTTTTTTGCACCTAATTCCCTTTTTTAGCCTATAAAGTTGATTCAAAATTGAGTTGTCAAAAATAGTTATAAGAGTTTTGAAGAGAAGCCAAAGCTCATTAGTGATTATTTTTACTTCAAATTTATATAGGATCCTTCAATATCATATTTTATATCTGGTTTCTATTTTTAGTGACCACTTTCCAAATCAAATTTATTCTAAAATTTCTTTTGTTCTTGATTTTAATCTATGAGGTCACTCTAGAAAGGTTATTGCATTTCTCATCGAGCTTAATGATTCTTAAAAGTTTCATATTCACATTTAACCTTTTGAATTTGTATTTCAAATCTATTTGATATTTTTGGTGAGTCTTCCTTGTACCCCTATTTGTTAGTAGTTTCCTAGGTGAATCAGATTTTTGTTGTTAATTCCAGTTTGGTTTAGACTCTTTGGTTCACATTGTTATTACATTAGGTATATTTTATGAATCATATGATTTTTCCATAGATTAAATTATCAATTTATAATTTTTTTTTTAATTTTTAATGTTTCTAGTATATTTTATCCAAAGTCATTTTGTGAGCCCATGGTGTGTTTGTGATTTCATGGTTTTTAGAATTACGCTCTTCATTTAATTAACCCTTCACTATATCCATTGTCATGATATAATTCCATGATGGTATCTATTGGTTCCTATTTATACACCTCTTTTACTTAGCCTTGCACACTTGAGAGAAATGACAAGTAAAGATGGAAAACCCACTAAAATGTCATTGTAGCTAGGGAGGGGTTTGGCATCAAGAATGGACCAAATGGAGAAAATGACTTGGATGAACCTAAAAAGGGTATGGTCAATTCCTTGATAATTTTGGATTTTACTAAACCAAGGTGAAATGACCTAAGGGGTAGCTCACTCACATGGAGATATTTTAAAATTCAATCTCCATGGGGATTATTGGCACAAGGAAACACCATTCTAACTAGAACATAACCAAGTTTACTCAATCCACCTGGGAAGGGTTGTCACATAGAATGAAAAAATGTTCTATGAAAAACACAAGCTACTAAATACAAATATGAATGTGATTTTAACTTTCATTCTTAAGGATGTTAAACAACACATGACTGAACAAGAGATTGCAATGTTAATCTTTAACGCACAAGATGTAAACACTTGGTAAATATATAATATTTATGCATCTATAGGAAAATAACACTTTAGATATGAGAATGGCATGTTATATGTAGGGTAAGATAGGGTAAGACAAGATTATCAGTTAATAAAAATGAAAGTGGAGGGTTAAATGATGAGCACAAAGAAATTTAACTAAATAACTATGTCATCTTTACCAAAAAATGTACTACACATCAAAAAAAAAAGAGATGAAATCATGCACAAGTGATATCCTTCAAGAACCCCTTCTAACTAAATCTACGAGCCCAAGACTACCCTTAAAAAGGTTATCATCACCATATTCCCAAATTTCAAACTAGAAAGGATTTTAAAATCTAGATATACTATCTAAATGACTACCATAAAGATGAATACATTAGATTACCAATCAAATGAGTATGTAAAATGGATCATTGTACTTCAACAATAGAATGAGAATGGAAACCATGAAAAAATTTCATTTATCAATTGAACCAAAAATGAATACAATGTGTTTTAAGCAACATATGCAAAACAATTCTATGATAAGGGAGACATGCATAATGTTTTAAAAGCTTGCTAATTATTTTACAGCTAAAACCAATTTATCACTAGAAGGATCACATAGAGAAAATTCTTCAAGGATATAGATCTTAAATCAAAAATTTAATCAACCCTTGTAAAGGGACAAACCTCCTTTACTAATATAATTGAGATAAGCCTAGAATATTCCTAAAGATGTTCTAGCAGGAACATTACTTCATGGGCCTGGAGTCTATCAAACCTTGTAACAAACATGCTTAGATATGCTCAAGATCCTATGATGATGGTAAGATTGATCCTCTCAAGATTGATCCTCCACTTTGGTAAAATATTTCTAGTTATCTACATGGAGGAAGATCCCGTATAGGATAAAACAAACCTTTGTCCTTTTGCATAATAGAAAAGAACATCCCTTTCTCATCCACATGATTACATAAAAACTAACTAAAATGGATGTGCCACTAATAGGCCAATTATAATGGTTTCCCAGTAAAAAAAGAAAAAATAAGGGAGGGAAAGGAAGAAAGAAGTGGTTCCAACTTAGAAAATCTAAAATATCTAGTTATGTTCTAGAGTCAATTTGGATGATGGAATATCTTGCCAAATCCAAATTTTTCCTATACCTTGTATATCCTTCCAACATAGGGGCAACATTTCCTTGGTTTGGGCCTACTTGATATTTGAATTTTACTCAGTACTCTTCAATCCAAGTGGGAATCTTCTAAAGCATGGTATGCTTTCATCTAATGAGCTCCTTAATATGGTCACAATATTTCTCAAGTGAAACTAGTTACTTTATTTTATCAACATTGAAGGACTCTTTTGGTGTATCAATGAGGTTTTTTAGAGTAGTTCATATTGCCTCTTCCTCTAAATAATTTGCACCATCAAGGTTTACCATCTTCCTTAGTATAGCATCTATCTCTTTTATTATAGTCTTAAGGGATTTCTCTTCTCCTTTCACATTGAATATGCCATATTTTATCATTACCAATTGATGCTTGATTGCCAATTGATATTATCTAGGCCTCATGTGATCATTTAGAGTAATAATCTTCTTAGATATCAAATTATTAGCTCCCATCTTATAGATCTCATCCATTTTCTACTAGACTCCTTCCCAATTCTTAATGTTTGCCTCACAAATAAGAATTTGGGAATCACAATCCCTTTTATTATCCACTATATCATCCAATAATTTTAATGCTAAGTGCATTATTCCCTTAGCCCTAGTGCACAAATCTTCTTGCCATTTTTTGATTGGTCTCCCTCTAGATTTTAGGTCATCAATTCAACCAAAATCAAATGACTATATTGAGAAGAGAGGATGCTCTAGAGCTATACTGGTAGTTGGAGTTATTGCCTTGGGATCACTCAGTATCTTTTTATAGTATTGGATCATGGCCTAATTTTATGCCTTTAACTCCTCCATCATGGCTTTATCTTTATCTATTTAGTGAGCCACCATATTCACCAAAACATACAAGTTATGCTTTAGCTCATTCCTTGATGGCTCCCCTAAATTGTAGCTATAAATAGTGTAAATATCATGGTGAGAATATTTATTCAAAGCATCCTATGGGGGAATGGCTATCTCTACATTCTTTTTTCCTATAGTAGTGAATGTGGTCTTGGAATGTGTCTTGGCCTTCTTAGGAGGTTTGGCCTTGTATTCTTGAGTGATCTTCACTACATCAATCTTCCCAATCTTTCTCATGATTCCGTTATTTTCCTTGACCTATTCTTTAACCTAGAGAAGGGGTCTGGTATAAAATCCCATTAATGTAGTGGACATTGATGCAAGCCTCGAGATAGTGTAAGGTGGTGTCATCAAAGTACCTAATGTAGGAAGTGCCACAGGAATGGGTTATGGACTCAACACAAATTGTTAAATTTATTAATCACTTTACAACTCCTTGCCACCTTTATTTTCTTTAGATTCCCCTTTTAGGTTTGGTTCTATCTACTCCAAAACTTCAAAATTTGGCCCAAACTAGTGAGACTCCTTGAACAACTTTTCAATGGAGTTCTTTTGTCATATTGATTGACTAAAAGGTTCCACAACTGCTTCACCTTCTTTATTTACTTGAGCTTTAAGTATGGATGAGGCTATGGTGAAATCTTTATTGCCTTTAATTAACTCTTCACTAATCATGGCCTCTAGACCTTTATTATGGATTGGATAATGGGAATTGATGTGAAGAAGGAGACCTCGAGGAACTTCAATTTAAGCAATATTTCCTAAATTATCCTCCTTAACATCTTTATATGATTGCTCCAATTACTTATTTACATTTGTATGGGTAGAGGTAACCATTTTTAAGTTTTCTCCCCTACTTTCATCTAGACTTGCCTTCTCCTCTGGTGCTAAACCTGACACCTTTGGAAGGGAAGGGACAAATTATGATGCCTGTGGAGCTACTTATAGTCCTTCTTATTCAACCATGCCTTATAGACAAGTGGTAACTTAAACAAATTACATTGGTTCCACCTTAGTTCTCTCATAAAATTTATTCAATTCTTCAACTTCACCTTGGACCAGTGATTGGGTCATGACATTTTCAATAAATTTCTCTACATCTAATGAGACCATCTCTTTCTCCTAAGGGCCCTAAACTTGAGTGGCTACCTCAAATACAACCTATAAAACATATTAAAAAGAGATAAGATCATTTTAGGCCATAATTTATTCTTCATTACCCTTAATTTATACTCTTGAGGCACCCTCTTCTCCAAATAAACCAATAATCAGGACCTTCACTAAGGTCTGGGGTTTTTCCTTTGGATTTCTTTATCTAGTTTTTAACTGTAGAGGAGTGAATGTTTGTTGAGTCTTCCTTACCTTGAAAATGGGCCTACCTTCATTTGAGTCTTATTCTTCACTCATATCCATATAATTTTTAGCATATGAATATTGATTCTCTTTCCTTTTCATGGGGAGTTCCTTTGAAGGCAAGTCCTTAAACACAAACTCCTTCCTTTTCTTAAGAATCCCCATTAGAGGATACAGAGCCATTTTGACTCTTTTTTTCTTGGGCTTATATCTTTATTTTTTATCCTTGAATAAATATTTGGGGGAGGGATAGCTATTGAATGTTGTGCTAGTGAAGTAGGTGGAACAATAGCTAGATTAACCATTGGGATGGTTGTTGGGATGGCTAGTATTATTGGGGATCCCTCTAATGTAATGGATATTTGGTTGGCACTAGCTAATTTAACCTCCCAAATAGAAATATTATCCCAATTACCATATAGACTCATTAACTTTGAGAAGGACAATCCCACCTTTGACCACAATGCAGATATGGACTCCACATTAATTAACTTAGTGAAGTCAACATCACCAATATTGCTCTTCCCTTTGCCCTTTGCTATTGGTGGTAGAGGTAAGAGAACACCATTGTAATCTAGGAGGAAACATTTTAACTCATGAACTTGTTTGAGTTCCTAAAGGGCAAGGGTATCATAAGCACTAAGATCAATCCCATGTTCCTTCAAACACTTGAAATTTCTTCTCATGATTTCAATTATTGTCCATGGAATGGAATCATTTTCCTTAGAAGTGAAGTCCACCTATGAAATGGGTTGGGATTAAATATTGGACTGATTATACACTCTAAACAATGTCCTTTTATCATCCTCCATGTCCTTGGGGATGGGATCAATATTGTAAGCAATGACTTCTTGCACTATTAGCCTCATATAATCTAGCTCTCTGACATCCTCCTTAGTAGTGCAATTGGACCAGATGTCTTCATAATGTGATTGATGTAGAATCACATTGGTTGTTATGTTCACCAACCATTTGATATCATAGT
The DNA here is from genome assembly GCA_037957365.1 of Torreya grandis. Taxonomy (NCBI): domain Eukaryota; kingdom Viridiplantae; phylum Streptophyta; class Pinopsida; order Cupressales; family Taxaceae; genus Torreya; species Torreya grandis. The sequence goes on along the minus strand of JARHVA010010928.1, from coordinate 73,365 downwards.
TTGTCTTGGGTGGCATCTTGTAAATAACATACTTTCCCATCTCTCATTCTAGTCCCTTCTCTTTGGGAATAGAAGGACATGAATAGTGTCTAATCTCAACTAGAAACTTATACAATTTTTTTTATCTTTTTTTCTAATATCATATCATGTGGGGAAACCATCTACCAGCTCAACTCCATCACTACTAATCTATCATCTAGGTATCTTGGTAGCTTATGTGGAGATCCTGAGTAACCACTGATTCTGATATAAGTGAATGTTTTGAATTGAATATATGAGGTAACATACTTATCAATTATGTCTCTAGATTCCTTGGACATTCTATTGAGGCTCCTTAGAGGAAAGAAGACACTCATCATAGTATTAAAGAATAAATTATAAAATTTACAAAGATTCTTCTTGAAGCCATCCAAAGTAATTTATAGATAAATCTCATATATTCTCATCCCACTAGGATTCCAAGTGAGCCCTTGGAATGTCTAATTATGAACCAAGTTGTACATCATGTAGGAGGACATGTAAAATGTAACTATGAATGCTTAATTTTAATGTATTTTAGCTTTAAGTTGTATAATCTACCTGTGTAGGTTGTCCCTTAGAATGGTGGCCCAATCCATCTTCTTCTATTATTCTAACATGCATATTGATATTATAAACATCCAAGGCTTGAATTTATCTATGGTGTGCATCCCATGAACTATTTCCACCATGTAAATCACATACTAGGGAAATTCATTGAATTATACTAGTTTCAAGCTCTTAGACATTCTTGAGATCTTTTGCTTTTCTTAACTAGTCAATATGAATTGACAATGTCCCATATTGTTTTGTCATTCTTGTCTACATAATATTGGCATTCCTCTAGGGAGAGTGTGATACTTTTAGGATGGGGAGGAGTCCAAATTATGGTTCTAAGGGTTAAAAGGGTGAAAGAGAAGATAAATTATTAGCTACCATTGATGATAGTTCTAGTATCGGGTTTATATACTCGAGCACATGCAATCACTAATTCTGGTTATAGGGTAGCCAAGGGGAATGCCACTGTAGGGGTGATATAAATCATGAAAATATTGGAAACTACTAGAAGAGGGATAGGTTTCTAAAATAAACTTAATAATGCCACAAATTATAACCCTTAAACATTTGTGTTTTTGATTCCATCTAAAATAGAAATAATGTTGATCTTCATAGATGTTGAAGATGCTACCATTTTTCCATAATTCTCTAGTGTAATACTTTAAATTTGAGAAAATTCTTCATCTAAATTAGCCTTGATATACCTTAAAACCCACTTAAAAAAATACAACATAAGGATCTAGAAAAAAACTTACTAAAAATCCACAGGGGTGTATGTAATTGAAGCTAAAAATCTTTGAATATTTTACCATAATCACTCTTTCATGCTACATATAGCTAGGGCACACAAATGGCTCAAAGACGGAAGTAGAATTTATGAATGTAAAAGGTAATCATGAATGAAGGTAAATGCCTTAGTTATAAATATATTTCATTTTGAAATTAGGGTTACCATTAATGATTTGAAGCATAATGGCTAATTACCAACTACCCCTCTTAATTGTTTGACCTTCTTTCAAAAAATAAGAGAAAAGGTGAAAATATCTCTTTTATGCTGGGCAATCCTCCTTGATACAAATGGATCCATATAAAAAATATATATTCTTGTGCTTTTTGGGTCCTTAGGGACTTTTTTCACCTTACCCACCAAAAGGTAAGTGAGGCAACCTTCAAAAAGGGTCCAAAACCTATAAAACCCTGAGGACTTACCACATGTCCATTTTTGATGTTAGCTCAGACTCTCAACTAATTATTTACATTTACACCATCCTTATTGATATGAATAAGGGTGAAATATCCTTTCAATTCCCAAAAATAGTCTTAGGAGTCCTATAAGGTAATCACAAGTCTTTCATTGGGATCATCAAGCAATTCCTCACCTCAATCACTAAAACATGTTGAAGGTGCAATTTGGAAATTTCATCTAGGGCCCCAGAACATTTATTCTTTGAGCATAAAGAAGAAAATAAATGTATGCAAGGAGAATCGGATATATTTCTATCTCTTCCCAGTGAATCCTCCCATCATGAAACCTTTGGTCGAACCTTATAAATCCTTCAAAACTATTAAAAATGCCTTCCATCTTTAGAAAGTATCCTTTGGACTTTTTGGTAGACACATTTTGGGAATTTTTCAAGGTCAAAAGATCCAAAGGAAATAATCCTTTAGACATTTTTTAGAGGAAAAATGACCCTTCAAAAATGCTCTTTGACAATCTTGTAAAGGCAAAATCCCTAAAGGAAATGATCCTTCAAAGATTTTTCAAGGGTAAAATGACCCTATAAATCCTTTGGGATTTTTGTGTGGGAAAAATTCCTAAAGGGAAAGTGCCCTTGAGACTCTTTGTCACAGATAAAAATTTCAAAAAAAATGATCTAAAAATAGTTAAAACTAAAAAGGCATGGTATGGAATTCTTTCAAAACTTTTGAAATGGATAAAATGGCCAACAAAAATAAGTCTTTAAACATTTTATCCAAGACAAATATCTTGAAGACATATTTTTGTTAGGCATTATGTTCATGAAAAAAGACCAAAAATTCTAAGGGAAGGAACATTTTCACTAGGTAAAAACAAGATAAAGGACTTGACAAATTATGAACATGAACTTGACCTTCCAAAATAAAACATAGAGACAAAACTAGGGATAATGACCTAAACATTGATACTCAACCCAGTCTTTACTTAGGCATTTTCATGGATAAGGTCCCAATTGCTCTAGTGTAACCTTGGGAATTAACATAGGTTCTCATGAAACTTGGTAAATCAACAAAATACCTTAGACAAAGATATTGGAACACAATAGATTTTCAAAATTCCAAATCTTTTGATGATAAAAAGGGAACAAATCACTTGGTGTAGATTTGGGTTCTAGCATCAGTGCTTGCTCATGGATGTGTACCCTACTGGGTACATAGAGAACACTAGATCAGATGCCTATCTATTAGACCATGGAGTCAAAGAATTTGCAAAAAAGGCAAGGAAAACCACCATGGGTGAATAAAGTTATAATAAGGCATCTGAAGACAACTAGGAAGGAAAAGGAAAAAAAACACAAACTATATAAACATAACCCTAAATAGGGCAACAAAACACAAAGGGATTATATAACTTATACATATTTACACATGCTATCATGGACTTAATCTAAAATTTGCTTAAGGTGCCTACCATTAATTGGTAGTTCTAAGATATTACCATCAATATCTCTGAGATAAAATGTATGGTTCCCTATATGATAATCAATGGTGTAAGGACACATCCATAGGGAATCGAATTTACCATGTTTTCCCTTATCTTCATGTCTGTTATCCCAAAGTAGGACCAGATCACCAATTTAAAGAGCTCTCAAGGTGACCTTATTATCAAAAATATTTTTGAGTCTCTCCTTGAACGTTAAATGCTTTTAATGATCTTGTATATGAGATTCATCAAGCTCTATGATCTAGCTGATCTTTTCCTTATAGTGGTCTATTTCTTCTTCATCCTCAGCTATTTGTTACATGAATTGGTAAGTAGGTAACTATATATTAAGGGGTAAAATAGCTTGAGTTCCATAAATAAGATCAAATGGGATTCTTCTAGTATACCTCTTAGGAGTCAACCTATCATCCAAGAGAGCAAATTTTAACTTCTCACCCCATTTCCTTTTATTAGCTTCCAAAGTCTTAAAAATATTCAATAAAGTTTTGTTATTAGACTCAACCTACCTATTTCCTTATAGATTGTGGTTGGAGGCATATGCTAGATCAATCCCATAATCTTCACACAATGAAACTAATTTTTTTCTCTATAACACATGGTATTGTCATAGACATTTTTAACTGGCACTCTAAACTGACAAATCACATTAGCCAAAAGGAAATCAATGACTACATGGTGGGTTGATTTTTTGGTAGGGATTACTTCAACCCATTTTATGAACTAGTTAGTGGCTACTAAGATCTACTTATGAACAACAATTGAATTATATGATATTTCACCCATGAAGTCCATTCCCTACTACCTAACAGGTCCCTCAACAAAAACTAGCTATAGGGGAAGTGATCTAGATGCTTTCACTCTCTTAGAGAATCACTAGCATTCTTTATATCTCCTTACCATAATAAAATTTTTGAATAGAGTGGGCCATTAATAACCAACCCTTATAATCTTATGTGTAGTGACTCTAGGAGTAAAGTGACCACCATACACACCATTATGAAATTGTGTAACTAGTTTGGAAATCTCATGTTCGGCTAAGTACCTCAAGAGGAAACCATCCAAGTTTCTCCAAGCTAGGTCATTTTGTATCAAAATATACTTATTGGATACTAACTTCAAGGCCCTCTAATTTTTATCTAAGTGGGGAGGACAATTCAGATTCATCAAATAATAGACTATATATTTGTACCATGGAGATTTTTCATAGTTGGATTTAGGTCTATCAACAACCCGTCTACATTATTCACCTCTACAACTTGAAATTTGGCCTCAATCATTATCTTGGTAAGACCCATGCCTCTGACCAACTTAGTAGTTTATATATCCAAGTTATATTGCCAAATTTTGTTTACCCATCGACATATTTTTTTAGTATTCTCATTCTAAGTTAATCTATCCTTCACCATAGTGTGAAGAACATAGGCTATAATATTTAAACTCATAATGTAAGATCTAAATTGTTTGACAATCTTTAAGAGAGAAAAAACTTGTTTTTCCATTATGGTATATTTCTAATCAAATCCATAAAATGCCTTGTTAAAAAAGGTAATTGGTTGCTCATGACCTTCATCATTCTTTTATAGTAGTACTATAATAATATCATGTTTAAATGCAAATGAAAAGATTTGGAAATATTTTCTATAATTAGGGTTGGAAAGCACTGGGGCAATTTTCAAAGCTACCTTGATGTCCTAGAATGATTTGGTGGATTTTCCATCCCACCTTATAGTTTGATCTTTTTTTAAAATTGAATTAATGGGAAGATTAATTTATAAAAAATTGGAAACAAACCTTTTAAAAGACTTAATTTGGCCAAATAAAGATTGAATACCTTTCATGGACTATGGGATGGGTACCTTGTCAATGGCTTCTACCCTTTCAGGATCTATCATTACACCTTGATTAGACATAATGTGCCCAAGTAAATTTTCATTTTTTACTTCAAAGTACCACTTCTTAAGATTGAGGGAAATCCTAAACTTTCTACATTTGATAAACATCTATTCCAAGTGCCCTAAGTGGTCATCTCTTTTCTTAGAGTATAATGTAACATCATCCTGATACACCACAATAAACTTATTGACTAACCTAGTGAAATCTACATCCATTACTCTCTAGAAGGTAACACCTACATTCATTAAGACAAAATGCATTAAGACATACACATAATTTCCCCATGGGGTAGTGAAAGTAGTCTTAGACCTTTTAGATTCCTTCATTACTACCTAGTTATATCTAGAAAAGATATCCAAAGTTGACAATAGCTTGAAACTAGTAATATCTTAAAGCATGTTGTCTATATTAGGAAATTGATAATTATCCTTCAGTGAAGCCTTGTTTATATTATATAAATCCACACAGACCCAGATGTATCCATTCTTCTTTCTCATAAGGACTAGATTGGCCACCCATGATGAATATCTGATGGGTTGTATGATCCCACCATCCCTTAGTTTCTTTAGTTCCTCTTGCATCTTGGTGGCCAAGATGGGATTAATAGACCATTGTTTTTGGCATAATGGTTTCATACTAGGTTAAAGGGGGATAACATGCTAGAACAAGTCCTCCATAGAGGCCTTTAGCTTTAAATATGACCATGCTAAATAGCTCTATTACTTAATTAAAATTTTGATGAGCACTTCTTTCTCTTCCTCACTCAAGTGAGTGTCGAGCCAAATTTTATTTAGATTATATTTATTCCCATTATTAATCTTAGTTACATCCTTTAATATATAAATATTTATATAGTTGACTATATTAGCTCCATCAAAAGATGCTTCAAGACTAACCAATCCTCTAGGGATAGTATTTATCTTCAATTGGATAACTTCTTTTCCATATAAGTTTTCTTTATCATCATAGACTTGTACCATGGAGTCAAAATATTTAATGTCTCCTTAAAACTCATTTATATAGCATAAAACCTTTTTATTTGAACATCATCATCAAATACTTATCAATGATCAATGTTGTTCAAGATAGAATGTCTTACTAGCACCTCTACCTCATATTCACAAGAGGGATTTCTATGTTCAACTTTAAACTCTATATCCCTCTTTTCAATCATATCTGCTACTTGATTAAAATCTTAGGTATGATATTCAATGTTGAAAGCATCAAACCATTCTAAGTAGTCCCATAAAACATTTTGGTATTACTTTAGTCTCTTCTATTTCATGGTGTAAATAACTCAGACTTGCTTCACCACTAATTTTGAATCACCCTTGACCAATAACCTTTTGAGTCCATATTCATGGGTGATCCAAAGGCCAAAAAAGAGTACTTCATTTTCTACAATATTATTTGTGCACTCATAAGACAATTGGAAGGAGTATCTATAATCTTGGCCATTAGGGGAAAATAAAATAGCCCTTGTTCCATTTTTAATGTTTCAACATGCTATATCAAAATACATAGTCTAGATGGATTCTTCATCCATTTTACCAAATTTAAGAAGTAATTCATCATACTTAACACTCCCCATAAAATTTTCTATGTCTGTATCCACATATAACACTTCATTCAACTAATATTTGGGATCTTCCAAGACATGAAGCATTTGTGGTTATCAATTTAGGTGAATCATATTCCCATCCATAGGTATAGTGGCATAAGACAAGTCCATTTAAACACTACCCCCAATACTAGTAGCTCATTTTCTAGACATCAACATACCCCACTTTGATAGATAGTCTACAACAACATCCATACTCAATAATTTATGGAGGTGTTATGTGAGTTGTACCACCAGTCCTTTGACCACACCAATAATAGGTACTTCTCTAGAATCCATGGTGAGTCATCATCCATATGATATAATTATTATTATATAGAGTTCATTAAACACAACCAATGGCATAATGTTATAAGATGTATTAGAGTCAAACATGTAGTTATGGACAATTAAACCATTAATCGACAAGGTGTTATAGAATGGGTCGACATCCATCTGACTCTCTACCAATGTTGTTCCTAAATATACCTCCAAGTGATGTTTAGGAGATTCTAAGGTGTTCTCACTTTCTATAGGAGAAGTGGGAAAAGGTTTAGCTTTAATAATCTCATTGGTAGTAACTTTATTAGTGAATCCTAAATTCTCAAAGGCTTTTCTCCTATGATCTAGAATTTTTATCAATTCCACAAAGGGCACTCTGACCTTTAGTTGACTCAAAACATGGGCCATATCACAAACACTATATTTAGGCAAAGGATTATTAGTAGGTAAACTAGCGACACTTTCATTTGGGATACACCTCTCATGAGTCATGGGAATATAAGTAGGAGAGCCAACATTCTTAACTTCACTCTTTAGGGGAGGCTTTCTTGGTTCATCCTTATTGAGATTATTAGATAATAGGGGAGTTATATTCTTGGCCTAGGTACCTCTTGGCTTAGCATTATAAGGTGTAAAACTAGGCTTGGTAGAATTTAGGACCTCCTTACTCCCTTTGGTCTCCTTTTATTTTGTCTTTTATTTAGGGTCAATAGAGTATTCAGCCTTTAGAGGAGCATTTTGATCTTTACTTCTCAAATTGTACTCATTATTCTCTTGGGTAATCACTGCATGGATCATCAATTGTTGGTCCTCAATCGATGGAGGTGAATATCCATATTTATCTTTCATCATTGATCTTAGAAACTAGAAATAATGAATAGGAAATTCATATTCATACATCATATTTATCTCATAGATGAAATCTAGGATTGAGACCCTTACCTTTTCACATGCTCTCCAGAATGCTTGAGCAGTAGTAGCACTCATTAGATCTATAGATGGAGAGGTAATCATCACATATAGATCACTAATTTGGAAAATAAAATGAGGAAGGAAGCATCACTATTATTTATATCACATGGAAGATGAGGAAGTAAGCACTTGTCACACTAGTCGATATCACAGTAGATTGTATTGACCTTCACGGCTAAAGGACCTAATACTTCCCTTCTACTTGGTTCTATTTTCTCTCATTTTTATCATCCCTTAAAAACCCCTTTCCCTTGTCATTATTCCTACCTTGGAAATCAAGCCGACCTTGACCCTAGTCCTTGGGATGACTTCTTTCTTCACTCTTTTGATCCCTCCTATCATCATGGTTAGAAGAACTTTGAGATAGCCCCTTTTCTACTCTAGCCAACTTATAAGAAATTTATTTTACATTAGTGGCTAGAGTCTTCATAATTTCATCTAGATCTACATTATTATGGGAGCCTTAAAGCTTTTAAAGATTAACTATTTTGACATCATCCCTCTTGATCAAAGGCTTACCCATAGCTTTGATATTATTCTCTATTTGGATAACCAAATTAAATGTCATCCTAAGATTTGTGGGAGCTTTATCTTTGAGATAATAGGTTTCCTTCTTATTAAATGCATCATAATACTTGATTAAAGAAGTAACACCACTAGGTCTTATGTTCTTTGGTAGCATTCTCAATACCTTACTAAATCTAAAATTAAAATCTTTAACACTCTCATTAGGATTTTTCTTAAGGTTTTCAAATTTGGTAAACATGAATCTAGGATTAATACTATCATTTAACTACATCTTAAATGCATCAATCATGGTTTTACATGTGTTTATGGATCTATCAGGGATGGATTTTGACCACTCCTAGGCCTCTTCCTTAAGTGTGTTCACAAAAATATTTATGCACACATCTTCTAGATCAATTTCATAGTCTTCAATAACATTTAAGAAAGCTTTTAAATGTTGTTCTCCTTATACAATGTTGTTCCCTTGAAACTTAGGAAATATATTTCTAAATTTTATGAGAACTTCATTAGGGAAACCAAGCATACCATTAAAGTTGATAGTTCTAAACCTTAGGATCATAAATGGTCTACATCTATTAACTAAACCTTGATCTTCCTCTTCATTGTCACTGCTTACATTAAACCTCCTTCTTCTCATATCATGGTATCCCATCTCTAAATTTGAATATGAACTAAGGGATGGATATGAATGAATAATATGAGGAGGAATTGAAGGAGAAGAAATAGAATAATTCTTGAATTGCCTCATAAGATGAGAAATACTTCTTCATGGAGAAGGAACTTGACTAGAAAGGAGCTCATATTTCTCTAAAGCACTCTAATATCTTATAACCAAAGTGATATTTGAGAAAAGGGGGTATATTAAATAAGGTACAAACTTTTTAGTTCTTACTTGATTGCCTGAGCTTTAGATTATAATAGGATTCCACACTTTTTTCCTTCTCGATGGACCCTTTAACTCAGAGACAAGTTCTTTATATGGATCTTTCTGAAAGGAAGACCTAGTACCCTCCAAATTTGTGGATCTAAAGAAAAACTCTTCAAGATAGAGAAGAGTACATATAATAGGCACTGATCTTTAAAATTTAAAAGTAATAGAGTCACCCCTAAAAGAAAAAAAATTTAGACCAGAACAAATAGAACTATTAACAACAACTAATAGAATGAAAAACTTTCACGTACTAAATATAATATTGTAAATTTTTCTATAGCACAACGCTGAACATCCCTAGTGGAGTCACAACACCCAAAAACTAGTGGGTCATAGATGCACAAAAGATAGTCTAATCAATGTAGTAATAGTAGAGAGATTAACAAGGCAAAATACTCATGGGCCTCTAAAAGAGTCCCTGGTAACACAAGTGACCGGGGCTTCAATTTAGTCCCCAAAATTAGTGCCAAAAGAGTGTCGGTTCCCAGTTTTACACCTCTTTCTCTCAACCTTACACACTTGAGATAAATGGAAAGCAAAGATAGAAAACCCATTAAAATGTCATTGTGGTTGAGGAGGGGTTTAACATCAAGAATAGACTGAATGGATAAAATGACTAGGAAGTACCTACAAAGGGTATGGACAGTTCCTTGCTACTTTTGGCTCTACCTAAACTAAGGTGAGAGGACCTAATGGGTAGCTTGCTCACATGGAGAGATGAAATTCAATCTCCATGGGGATTATTGGCACAAAGAAACATAAATATAACTAAAACACAACCAAGATTACTTAGTCTATCCAAGAAGGCTTGTCACATAGAATGATCAAATGTTCTATGCTAGACACAAGCTAGTAAAGATAGATATGAATGTGATTTCAACTTTCATTCTTAAGTATGTTCACCAACACATGACTGAATAAGATATTGTAATGTTAATCTTTAATGCAGAAGAAGTAAACACTTGATATTTATATAATGTTTATGCATCTATAGGAAAATAACATGTTAGATATATGAAGGGAATGTTATATGTAGGGTAAGATAGGTGTTGACGCTGGAAAGTGCACCTTGCAGCAGGAAAATGGATTCCTGCCCTCTCCCCGCAACATGGAAACCCCTCTCTCACCTATGGGATGGCAAAGCAGGAGAGGAGAGTCTCTAGGTATGGGCTAGTTCCCTCTGATGTATCTTGTTTGTTTCAGGCATCACAAAATATAGATATATAGATATACTGGGGGGGATGAAAAGAGAGAGAGAAAATGCACGAAAACAAACAACCTACTCTAAAAGAGGTGATACACCAAAATGAAAGTGACCTTCCCACATCCACACTCAGGACCAATCAAAACATACATACACTCAGATTTGGCAAAAAAGGCCAGGTCTCTGGGATGACAGGGAGGTTCTTATGGAAAGCACAGAAAATAGGGACTCACCAAGGTGCTGAGAAATACACACTATAAGTGACCTCCCATGTTCTATACCTCCAAAATAGAACTCTACTCTTGGTAGCAGCAAACAGTGGCACTTTATAGATCACAGGGTTGCTGGTGTTGAACCTGTGAGAGCATCAAGAGACAATGACTAGACACAGATTAACATTCAAGGCATGCTCTACACAATCTATCCAAATAGAGATAAAAACTATCTTTTATTGATTCAGGTGGAAAATTTGGAGAGCAGTGCTCTTTAAAAAAGTGTGACAAGATCCAGATAAAATGACCAAGTCTGTGTATTTATATGGGAAGAGCCAAGAGGAGTCTCATTGGGAAGAGTGAAAAACACTATAGCTGATGTCATAAGTCTGCCAAGACCATGCTTGTTGCCTCGTTTTGCATGCTAGTCTTCTCCTCCGGTGGCTGGGCAGGCTTTTTCCTATGCTCTATAGCAATTTTTTGCCACCTACTATTGTGGGTGGCAAATTTGCTACCTGCTGCCGTGGACTGCATGTAGGACTTTTGCCAACGTCGGCTGATAAGCTACTGACCATGGCAATTTTGCTGATGTCAGCCGATTTAAGCTATCGACTGCAGCATTCTTGTCGACGTCAGCCGATGTTAGTGGCCTCTTTTTCTCCGCTGGCTACTTCACACGGTGATCTTTTTGCCCTCTGCATGTGCGTAGGTGGTCTCTTTTTACCCACCAGTGTTGTGGGTGGTGATTTTGCTACCCTTTGCATTTTGTCTACCCTTCTTTTTTGCCTTAGTGTTAAATGCCCAAGTTTTTCTTTTCCCCTTGTGTGAACATTTGAAGACTCTACCTTTCACTACCGTGAATGTCAACGAACGATGCCGATGAACCAATGCTCTAAAATAGAGCTATCAAACCCTGAAGATGAACCTTGCAACTCGAAATGATTGGCCATGTAAAGCAGGTGTAGAAGGTGACCGAGATTTTGCCTGAGGGGCAAAATTGGGTCAACAAATTGGCGACTCACAGGGTAAGCATGCCTGTTATGCTTAGAACCTAGTTGCCTTACATTCCATTAGGTGCGGAGTTAGATGGTGACTTTGAAGAGAGTTCTCCACAGCTTTTGAGATCCCAGAATCAAATACACAAAATTTACCCCCAAATAAAGGGAAACACACAAAGCTAAAAATAACTAACTGTGCAAACTGCACTTAGGGAAAACAAGGAAAAATATGTACAGCTAAACCAAAATTTAGTGGCAATGCTTTAGATGTATCTCGTATAACCGTCTAGGAGGGAGAAATGTTCAGAACTAGTTACCTTTTAGAGGATCTGCTCCATGTTGGGGAGAGGATAATGATCTTTTAAAGAGACTTTATTAAGGTCTCAGAAGTCGATGCATAGCCTGATCTCTCCATTTTTCTTTCTAACTAAAACCGAATTAGCCAACCATGAGGAATTTTTGATCAAAAATTAATGCCAGACTCAATCAACTTGACCAATTCTTTCTGCATAAGGAGCTTGATCATCAGATTAACAGGCCTCTGGTTTTGTGTGACTGGTTTTGCACCTTCCTCTAATTCAATGGTGTGCTGGGCGAGTCTTGAATCAAAGCCTTTTAAGTCACTATAGTTCCAGGTGAAGACGTCAGCGAACTCCTGACATAGCAGAATGAAAGCTTGCCTTTCTTAAAACATGTAAACCTTACCGAGTGCCAGTAACTTGTCCTTGAAGATTTCAACTTTTTCATAATTCTCCTCTTTGGTAGTGATGCATGCTTTGTCATCTCTTAGTTGGTCCTCTCTGTTGAAAATAATTTCAAGTGTGACTAGACCCTTAGGGAGTTTATTGTTCTTCAATTGAATAATCTGATTTCCATATTGCTGCTACAATTTCACTTGATTGTGGGTTGTGAACTCAGCTTCTTCCTGCAGGAAGAGAGCTATCTGTTGGTCACTTTTAAAGACCTACCAATTTGTAACATTGTCTAGAATCGAAGGCTGAACCACCACTTTTAAATGGTGGGAACCACAACTCCTGCTTATCTCTTTTGAAACATCAAATTGGGTGCCAATAGCTACCAGCCTGTTAGCCTGCTTATTCTATTCTTTGGGGATCGAGGTAATGTTAAGAGCAAGAAAATATTCCATCAAGTCCCAGACTCTATGCTTGTAAGACTTCAACAAAGAGTTCTTGGTTAGGTTTAGGCCTCTTATTTGGTTCACTATTAGTTCACTATCCCCTAGTATTTGCAACTCCTTGATCCCTTTCTTTCTTGCCCACTCTAGTCCATGGATCAAGGACTCATATTTTGCAACATTACATATGCAAGAGAATTGGAAATAGAAAGCTGAAAAGTACCTTTCTTTAGAAGGGGAGACTAACATTGCCCCACCACTAGTGCCCAATTTGCTTCTAGAACTGTCAAAGTATAGCTGCATAGGCTAAGGTCTTCTTTATTCTCCTTCATTATATTGGGCATGATGGCACTTTCTTTGTGCAAGCAATAGATGCCAAGGTTTGCCTCCTCAATAAACTTATAAGGATCGTGCTCGAAGTTATTGCTTCCCCACTCATCCAAGAGTAGATCTGTGACTCCTTTAAGAGCAGAAGATGAAGATTTGTCCATCTGAGAGTCTTTTGGATCAATGATAGTGTAACTGACATTCGCTGCCTTGGGTGAATAGGGCTCTAGGTGGTCCTTGTAGAGTGGCTCAGATTTGATTTTCACTTTGGTCCCGTATTTGGTTATGAAAACTAGATATGACCAATTCGTTGCTAGATAACCACCTATCTTGGACGTAAAGTCCCTAGACAAACAGATTGTAAAATATAGAGGAATGTCTACTACCACTATATCTTAGGGGATTGAGAATGTCGGGCAGGCATGCAATGTTAAACTCAATCCTTTCAAGACTCTGAATATCTTTGCAGGTGTTCCATCTAATTGCAAGACTCCTTTATTCATTACTTCATATTTTAATCCCATCTTATCAGCAATGCACTTGGGCATTACTGAAGTGTTGGCCCCGCTATCAATTATGCAATTGTGTACTAAGAAATCCCCTATGATCAAAGATACATAAAAGGGGGGAGTCTTTTCTTCCTTATTTACCTGACCTGAAGTAGAACGCTACCCATTCATCATTAGGATGTTATTAGTGTCTGTTGGGATGGCCTAGCGATCTAGCTCATGCAATTCTTTCTTCAATACCTCTTTTTGTCTCAGAAGAGACAATGAATCCCATAGAGATGCTCACATGCAATTTCTTCATTTGATCAACTATATTAACTTGGGGACTGACTCCTTTCGTGCTTTCCTTTGGGCTGATCCCGACTGGAGTTGTAGACTGAGGAGTTGGAGGTGCAAACTGTTGCCTAGAAATTGGGGCCCTTTGAAATGGGTGTGAGGGAGGATTCATTGCTGCCTGAGGGGAAGCCTGCACTTCTCCAACTGCTCTTCTTTTAAATCTCGTGTTGGCTGCAATGCAATCAGCTTGATTGTCTACAGCACCCCCATGATTAATTGCACAGAGCTCACCTTCTTCGTGATTTATTAGGGTAGAATCCGGATGAGTTTGATTGTTACTCATGCTGGGCTAAGCTGGAAACTCAAAAAATTGGGAAAAATTAGCAGCCTGATTTTCTGAATTCTAGAAAAAGTTCAACATATCATTCGTATGGACAGCTTGCTTTTGACCATGACTCATGGTCAAACAGCTAGGCTGCTCCTGTACGAGATTGTTCTGAGTAGGCACCATGGCTTTAGATGACAAAGAGGGACCTGAGTTATAATTTTGATAAGGCCTGGTTGTAGTGAGTTGCCCCTGACCTTGGTTATAATTTTGAAAGGGGGGTCTAGGGGCATGGCCGTAATTCTGATAACCCTGGTTTGGCTTGTTGCTTTGAGCTTACTACCTTTTAAGGGCAACAAGTTCATTTGACATGCTCTACAATAGGCCCTTAACTTCATTTAATTCATTGGACAAAATAGTAGCTAGCTTCTCAATGATAGGTAGGGGAGCAATTGTGGGAGCGATAGCCTGAATTAGGGGTAGCGGTTTTGGGAAAAGTGGCATGTGAGGCCTAGGGGCAATTTTCTTGGCTTGAATCAAGCAATTTTTGGCTGCAATGGCAATGTCATATGCAGCTGGCAGTATATGTCCTCCCATAGATTGGATCATCATAGCAATGTCACTATTTAATGCTTTTAAATAGTACAAGAAAGCATAGCTAGGAGTCAACCTTACCAAGATGGGAATTCTATCTCAAGTCTTTTGAAAATGTGTATTGAAGTCCTACATGTACTCATGTGGAGCTCTCTTTATAGTTGTCAGCTACTCCACAAGAGAGAGGCCATCACTTTTTTCTCCAAAATGATTAGTTAAATGAGTGCCCAATTCATTCTAGGAATGTATGGAATTCACAGGCAAGGTGCCGTACTAGTCGAGAGCTTTCCCTTTCAAAGATAAGGCTAGCAGTCTGATTGCAATATTTTCTTATGTTATATTGTGAATATTGCAAAGGCTGGAAATATTCTTGATATGCTCAACAACTGTAATAAGTCCCACTCCATCAAAAGAGGGCACATTTTTTAGAGCTATTCTGGGGATCAGATCGTAGCGCTAGAGGTTTAAAGGGCTCTCACCATGAAAAGCTGCAAAAGGCAATGCCATGGCTGGAACAGGTTGTAATTATGGCTGAGCTGGGTTGGTGTTCTTAGCAACAAGTCTAGGAGGATTTACTAATGGATAAGGGTGAGGTCTTTCAAACTTGAGCCTTTTAGCAGAGTTTAAAGGCAGCTCAATGAAAACAAAAGGGACCCTTCTTGAAGCCGACCTTGTGGTAACCTTTGGCATAGAAGTTTAAGTGACTGGTCTTAAAAATAAAGAATTGAGCTCTTACCAGTGGAGTCGTTAGATGCTAGAAAATCTTTTAAAATGATTGTAGCAGGACCAGCATCAATCCTAAAATACTACTGCATTAGAAACTGATAAAAATTACGGTCCCAACAGGCGTGCCAAAACTGTTGACACTGGAAAGTGCACCCTGTGGCAGGAAAATGGATTCCTGCCCTCTCCCCACAACATGGAAACCCCTCTCTCACCTGTGGGATGGCGAAGCAGGAGAGGAGAGTCTCTAGGTATGGGCTAGTTCCCTCTGATGTATCTTGTTTGTTTCAGGCAGTGCAAAATATAGATATATAGATATACTAGGGGGGATGAAAAGAGAGAGAGAAAATGCACGAAAACAAACAGCCTACTCTAAAAGAGGTGATACACCAAAATGAAAGTGACCTTCCCACATCCACACTCAGGACCAAGCAAAACATACATACACTCAGATTTGGTAGAAAAGGCCAGGTCTCTGGGATGACAGGGAGGTTCTTATGGAAAGCACAGAAAATAGGGACTCACCAAGGTGCTGAGAAATACACACTATAAGTGACCTCCCATGTTCTATACCTCCAAAATAGAACTCTACTCCTAGCAGCAACAGACAGTGGCACTTTTTAGATCACAGGGTTGTTGGTGTTGAACCTGTGAGAGCATCAAGAGACAATGACTAGACACAGATTAACATTCAAGGCATGCTCTACACAATCCATCCAAATAGAGATAAAAACTATTTTTTATTGATTCAGGTGGAAAATTTGGAGAGCAGTGCTCTTTACAACAGTGTGAGAAGATCCAGATAAAATGACCAAGTCTGTGTATTTATATGGGAAGAGCCAAGAGGAGTCTCATTGGGAAGAGTGAAAAAAAATTGTAGCTAATGTCATAAGTCTACCAAGACCATGCTTGTTGCCTCGTTTTACATGTTAGTCTTCTCTTCCAGTGGCTGGGCAGGCTTTTTCCTATGCTCTATAGAGACTTTTTTTGCCTACTATTGTGGGCGGCGAATTTGCCGCCTGCTACCATGGACTACATGTAGGACTTTTATAGACATTGGCCGATAAGCTACCGACCATGGTAGTTTTACTGACGTCGACCGATTTAAGCTGCCGACTGCAACATTCTTGCTGACATCGACCGGTGTTATTGGCCTCTTTTTCTCCATCAGCTGCTTCACACAGTGATTTTTCCACCCTCTGCATGTGCGTAGGTGGTCTCTTTTTACCCACCAGTGTTGTGGGCGGCAATTTTACCACCCTCTGCATTTTGTCTGCCCTTCTTTTTTGCCTTAGTGTTAAATGCCCTGGTTTTTCTTTTCCCCTTGTGTGAACATTTGAAGACTCTGCCTTTCACTGCCGTGAATGTCAATGAACGACGTCGATGAACCAATGCTCTAAAATAGAGCTGTCAAACCCTGAAGATGAACCTTACAACCCGAAATGACTGGCCATGTAAAGCATGTGTCGAAGGTGACCGAGATTTTGCCTGAGGGGCAAAATTGGGTCAATAATAGGTTAGGACAAGATTATCAGTTAATAAAAATGAAAGTGGATGTTTAATAAATGAGAATAAATAAATTAAAATAAATAGTTATGTCATCTTTACCAATAAATATACTACAGATAAAAAAATGAGATGAAATCATGCACACATGATATCCTTCAAGAATCCCTTCTAATTGAATCCATGAGTCCAGGACTACCCTTAAAAAGGCTATCAACACCCTATTCCCAAATTTCAAAATAGAAAGGATTTTACAATCTAGATATACTCTCTAAATGACTACCATGAAGATGACTACATCAAATTACCAATCAACTAAGTATGTAAAATAGAGCATTGTACTTCAATAAAAGAAAGAGAATATAAACCATGAACATATTTCATTTATTAATTAAACCAAAATTGAATACAATGTGTTCAAAATAACATAATAGACTAACACTGTGTAAAATAATTTTGTGACAAGGGAGACATGTAATGCTCTCAAATCTTGCCAATGATTTTACAATTGAAACTAATTTGGCACCAGAAGGATCACATAGAGATTTTTTCTTGATTCTATAGCTCTTGACTCAAAAATTTAATTGACCCTTGTAAGGGACAAACCCCCTTTACTTATATAATTGAGATAAGCCTAGCATATTCCTAAAGATGCTCCAACTAGAAGATTCCTTCATGATCCTAGAGTCTATCAAACCTTATAACAAAGATGATTCCTTGGATATACTTATGATCCTATGATGATGGTAATATTTATGTTCCACTTTAGTAGAGTATTTATAGTTATCTACATGGAGGAAGATCATGTGAAGGACAAAAAAAAACTTTATCCTTTTACATAATAGATAATAACATCCCTTTCTCATCCACATGATTACACAAGAACTAACTAAAAGGGACATGCCACTAACAGACCAATTACAATGGTTTCTCAATGGGAAACTAAAAAAAAGAAGGGAGGGAAAGGAAGAAAGAAGTGGTACCAGCTTAGAAAAACCAAAATATTTAGTTATAATCCAAAGTCGATATGGATGATGTAATCTCTTACTAACTTATTCATATACCTTGTATATCCTTCTAGCATAGGGGTGAGATTTCCTTAGTCTAAGCCTACTTGATATTTGAATTTTACTTAGTACTCTTCAAGCAAGGTGGCTATCTTCTGAAGCATGGTCTACTTTTATCCAACAAGTTCCTTAAGATGGTCACAATATTTCTCAAGTGACAATAATTGATTTATTTTATCAACATTAAATGACTCTTGTGGTGCATCAATGAGGTTTTTTAGAGTAGTGTGTACTACCTCTTCCTCTAAACCATTTTCACCATCAAGTCTTACCATAATCCTTAGTACAAAATATATCTCTTTTGTTACATTCTTAAGGGACTGATCTTCTCCTTTCAAATTGAATATGCCATCTTTGAGCATCACCAATCAATGCTTGATTGCCAATTGATATTCTTTGGTCCTCATGTGATCATTTAGAGTAATGATCTTCTCAGCCATCAAAGTATTGGTGCCCATCTTATAGATCTCATCCATTTATACCAAAATCCTTCCCAATTCTTAATGTTTGCCTCATAAATAAGCATTTGGACATCACAATACCTATTATTATCCACTATATTATCCAATAATTTTAATGCTAAGTGGATTATTCCCTCAGCCCTAGTACACAAATCTTCTTGCCATTTTTTTATTTCTTTCCCTCTAGATTTTAGGTCATCAAATTAGCCAAAATAAATGACTCTATTGAGAAGAGAAGATTATCTAGAGCAATACTGGTATTTAGATTTACTACTTTGGGCTCACTCAATATCTTTTGTAAGTACTAGATCATGGCTTGATTTTATTCCTTCAGCTCCTCCATGGTGGCTTTATCTTTGTCCATTTGGTGAGCCACTATGTTCACCAAAAATTGTAAGCTATGTTTTATCTCATTTCTTGATGGCTCAAATAAATTATAACTATAAATAGTGTAACTCTCAAGGGGAACATTTTTTTTCAAAGCATCTTGTGGGGGAATGGCTATCTCTACATTCTTTTCTCCTATCATAGTGAATATGGTTCTCGAATGTGTGTTGGCCTTCTTGGGGGTTTTGCCTTGTATGCATGAGTAATATTCACTACATCAATCTCCCCAATATTTTTCATGATGTCCTTCTTTTACTTAACCTATTCTTTAACCTAGAAAAGGGGTTTGGTCTAAAATCTCATTGATGTAGTGGATATTGATGCAGGCCTTGAGATAGTTTAAGGTGGTGTCATTAGAGTACCTGATATAAGAAGTATCGTAGGAATACACTATGAACTCAAAACAAACTATTTAATTTATTTTTCACCTTCCAAACCTTTACCACCTTTGTTTTTTTAGGTTACCCTTCTAGGTTTGGCTCTATTTGCTTCAAAACTTCAAAATTTAGCCCAAATTAGTGAGACTCCTTGAGCAACTTTTTAATGGAGATCCTTTGTCCTACTAACTAATTGGAAGGTTCTGTAACTACTTCACCTTCTTTATTTACTTGAGCTTTAGGTATGGATAAGGATATGGTGACATTTTTATTATCTTCAGATAACTCTTCACCAATCATGGCCTCTAGACCTTTATTATGGATTAGATCATGGACATTGATATGAGGAAGGAGACCTTGAGGTGCTTCAATTAAAGAAAAATTTCTTGAAGTACCCTCCTCAATGACTTTATTTGATTTATCCAATTCCTTGTTTACCTTTTTATGGGTGTGGGTACCCATTTACAGTTTTTCTCCCCCACTTTCTTTTGGACTTGCCTTCTCCTCTGGTGCTAAACTTGACACCTTTAGAGGGGAAGGGACAACTTGTGATGCCCTTAGAGCTACTTGTAGTCCTTCTTGTTCAACCACCCTTCTAGACAAGTGGTGACTTAAACATCTTACATTGGCTCTACCTCAATTCTCTCATTAGATTTATTTAATTCTTCAACATTACCTTGATCACCTTGGCTCAGTGATTGGGTGATGACATTTTCAACAAATGTCTTTGTATCTGATGAGATCATCTCTTTCTCATAAGGGGCCTAAACTTGATTGGTCACCTCAAATCCAACCTACACAACATCTTTAAAAGAGAGAGGATCATTTTAGGAAATAATTTCTTCCTCATTACCCTTACTTTATACTCTTGAGGGACCTTCTTCAAATAAACTAATCACTAGGATATTCACTGGGGTTTGGGGTCTTTCCCTCAGAGTTCTTTGTCTAGTTTTTACTTGAGGAATGAATGTTTGTTGCTTATTCATTACCTCATCAATGGGTCTATATTCATATGAGTCTTATTATTCATTCATATCCCTAAATATTTGAGCATATGAGGATTGATTATCTTTCCTTTTCATGGGGATTTCCTTTGAAGGTAGGTCATTGAACATAACCTTCTTCCTTTTCTTAGGAATCCCCATTGGAGGTTACAATTCCATTTTGACTCTTTTCTACTTGGGTTTCTCTCCTTATTCTTCCCCTCCTCTCTTCTTTGAATAAAACTTTGGGGAAGGGATAATTATTGGTTATTGTGTTGGTGGATCAAGTGAAACAATAACTAGATTTACCATTGTGATGGTTACTGGGATGGTTGGTATTGTTGGGGCTCCCTATGATGCAATGGATATCAGGGTGGCAATGGCCAATGTAACCTCCATAATAGTAATCTTATCCCAATTTTTAGCCAGACTCATTAACTTTGAGAAGGAAAATCCTGCATTAGATCATGATGCATATATGGATTCCACATCAGTTAGCTTGGTGAAGTCAACATCACTAATCTTTCTCTTCCCTTTTCCCTTCACTATTTATGGTAGAGGTAAGATAACACCATTGTACTCTGAGAGGAAACCCTTTAACTCTCAAACTTGTCTAAGCTCTTGGAGGGTAGGGATATCATAAGCACTAAGATCAACCCCATGTTCCTTCAACCACTTGAAATTTCTTCTCATGATTGCAATGGCTCTCTATGGAATGGAATCATTTTTATTATTAGTGAAGTCTACTGATGAAATGGGGTTGGGCTTCAATATTGGATTGATTATATACTATAGATAATGTCCTTTTATCATACTCCATGTCCTTAAGGATGGGAGTAATATTGTAAGTAATGACTTTTTGTACTATTAGCCTCATATAATCTAGCTTCTGACACCCTCCTTAGTAGTGAAATCAAACTAGATGTCTTCATAATGTGATTGATATAGAATCACATTATTTGTTATGTTCACCAACCATACGATATCATAGTTTAGCTTGGGTGGCATCTTGTCAATCACATACTGGACCATATCTTATTCTAATCCCTTTGCTTTGGAAATAGGACATGAATAGTGTCTAATCTCAATTGGAAACTTGTAGGGATTATTTATATTTTTCAACACTATCATCTCATGTGGGGCTACCATCTATTGTTTCAACTCCATCACTTCTAATCTATCATATAGGTATCTTGGAAACTTATGTAGAGACCCTAAGTAGCCATTTATTTTGATATAAGTGAATGTTCTAAATTGAATAGATGAGGTGCCATACTTATCAATTATGTCTTTGGCTACCTTGGACATTATATTAAGGATCTATAGAGGAAAGAAGAAACTCTTCATAGTATTAAAGAAGCAATTGTAAACTTTGAAAATATTCTTCTTAAATCCATCTAGAGTAATTTTTGGATAAATCTCATATATTCTTACCCCATTAGGATTCTGTGTGAGCCTCTAAAATTTTTGATCATGCAATAGGCTATAAATTAGTTAGGAGGACATGTAAAATGTACCTATGAATACTTCATTTGAATGGATTACAACTTGACTTTATATCATCTACTTGTGTAGGTTATCACTTAGAATGGTGGCCCAATCTAGCTTCTTCTATTATTCCAACACATAAATTAAGATTATGAACATTTAAGGCTTAAATTTATTTATAGTGGGCATCTTATAAACTCTTACTTCCATGCAAATCACATATTAGGGAAATTACTTAAATTCCACTATTTTTAAGCTCTTAGACATTCTTGAGACCTTTCACCTTTTCTTGACTAGACATTAGGAGTTTATAATGTCCTATATTATTTTGTCATTCTTGTCTACATACTCTTGGAATTCCTCTAGGGAGAGTGTGATACTTTTAGGCTAGGGAGGAGTGCCAATCATGGTACTAAGGGACAAAAGAGCAAAATATAAGACAAATGATTGGCTACCATCGATGATCATTATAGTATTAAGTTGATATACTCAAGAACAAGCAATCAATAATTTTGGGTATGGGACAGCCAAGGGGAATGCCACTGTAGGGGTGATATAACTCGTGCCAAGATTAGAAACTAATAGAAGAGGGTTGGGTTACTGCAATACATTTAATAATCCCATAAAGTCTAACCCTTGAACATTTGTGTCTTTGATTCCATCCAAAATAGAGATAATGTTGCTCTTCACAAATGTTGAAGATGATGTCATTTTCCCCTAATTCTTTAGTGTAATACTTTTAATTCTAACAAATTATTGACCCAAATTACCCTTGGTATACCTTCAAACCTCCTTCAAAGAATATAACACAAGGAGCTAAAAAAACACTTATTAAAAATCCAAAGGGTCATATGCAATTGAAGCTGAAAACATTAAAAGAACTTTCTTTAATCACTCTTTAATGCTACACATAACTAGAGCACACAAATGGCTCAAAGATGCAAGTAGAAGATCTGAATGCAAAAGGTAATCATGAATGAAGTAAAATGCCTTACTTATAATCCTTTGCATTTTAAAATTAGGGTTTTCTTAATTATTTGAAGCATAATAGATAATTACCAACTACCCCTCTTAATTATCTGAGCTTCTTTTGAAAAAGAAGAGAGAAAGTGCAAATGTCTCTTTTATGTTGGGAAATCCTCCTTGTGGATCCATATAAATAATTTTTTTATTATGGTGCTTTTTGGGTCCTCAAGGATTTTTTTCACCTTGCCCACCAAAGGGTAAGTGGGGAAACCTTCAAAAAGGGTCCAAAACCTATAAAACCTTGAGGACTCATCACGTGTCCATTTTCAATGTCAGCTTGGACTCTTAGAAAATTCTTTACCTTTACACCATCCTTATTGATACAAGGGTGAAATAATATTTTGATCCACAAAAATAAGCTTAAGAGTCCCTTGATATAACCATGTGTCTTTCATTCATCTCATCGGGTGATTCCTCACCTCAGTCACCAAAACACGTTAAAGGTGTAATTTGGAAATTTCATCTGGGGCCCTAGAATATTTCTTCTTCGGGCATAAGGTAGAAATTCAATGTATGGAAGGAGACTTGGATATATTTTTATCTCTTGAAAATGAATCCTCCCATCATGAAACCTTTGGCCAAACCTTACAAATCCTTTAGAACTATTGAAAATGTCTTCCATCTTCAGAAAGTGTTCTTCAAAAATTTTGGTAGGCACCTTTCAAGAATTTCTCAAGGGAAAAAGCTCTAAAGGAAATAATCCTTCAAACATTTTATAGAGGAAAAATGACCCTTCAAAAGTGCCCTTTGATAATATTTCAAAGGAAAAATTCCCAAAGGAAATGATCCTTCAGAACTTTTACAAGGGTAAAATGACCCTATAAATCCTTTGGGTTTTTTGTGTGGGTAAAATGCCTGAAGGGAAAATGCCCTTTAGACTAATTTACATAGACAAAAAGTTTGAAATAAATGATCTAAAAATACTTAAGACTAAAAATTCAAGGTATGGAATTCTTTCATAACTTTTGAAATAGATAAAATGTTTGGTAAAAATAGGTCTTCAAACCTTTTATCCAAGACAAAAATATTGAAGACATATTTCCATCAGGCATTGTGTTCATGCAAAATTCTCAAAAAGTCTAAGGGAAGGAACATTTTCACCAGGTAAAAACAAGACAAAGGACTTGGAAAATAATGAACATGAACTCGACCTTCCAAAGTAAAACATGGAGATAGAGCTGGGGCTAAAGACTTAAACATTGATACTCAATCCAGTCTATACTTAGGAATTTTAATGGACAAGGGCCCAATTTCTCTAATGAAACCTTGGTAATTAACATAAGCTCTCACAAAATTGGTAAATCAATAAAATACCCAAGACAGAGATATCAAAACACAATAGATTTTTAACATCCCAAATATTTTGATACTAAAAAGAGCACAAATCACTTGGTGTAGATTTGGGATCCAACAGTTTCTATGTTAATATATCTAATATGAGATATTAGTTTCTTAATTGTACATTTAAACTCATGAAGAATGTAATCTAGTTTCACCAAGTTTAATAAATCTTTCTTGTTATGAAGTCATAGTCACATACCTTCAGTTTTGACTTGTAGTTATTCAATCTATTTAGACATGTGCCTTATTATTTAAAATGTTCCCTTTGTCATAATAGATTGAGGTATAGCTCTAGTGTTTTGTACGTGAGAAGTGTTTTTTAGAAATTAAACTCAATTGAAATAAGTATTGTTAATTATTTTCATCCCTTATGTAAATGTATGTAATTATTTATTTTCATGTATTTGTCACCAATCTTACGTTTAAGTGAAGTGTTTAAAAAAAATTGGTGTGGTTTTTTGTGTGCCTGAGATGTAAATTTTTGGGCATTACATTTTGGTTTCAAATCATGTTTAAACACTAGAAACTCTATATTATTGGTTTTCCATTATATGCATTATTTAACCTTGCTCATCTATGTACAAGAGGAATGACACAGTGAGAATGGTTGTAGTTCCATATATGGACTATAATGGGAATCATTAAATTTTATTTACCATATTAATTCTATTAGTGTATGAGATGATCCTATTAGAGACAACCCCCTTTTTATTTGATTGCTATTGTGGTGGAGTATCAAGCCACCATGGATCATTAGACCCTGAAGTGAATAAAATGATGAAATTTTGAACTTTTTTGGTTGATTGTATTACTTTCATGTCTTGATAATAGATGTTTATGTTGATCAGTGTGATACTCCTTGGTAGAAAATACTATATCTGAGGATAATTTATATGTATCTATGTTTGTGTATGGTAAATACCTACTTTAATCTATTTTTTGTATACTTATAATTATTGTGTATTAGTTCACTGAGTGAATATGACTCTAATAATGAGATGTGTATATAGTTAACAATATACTGAAGTTGACTGTTATGACAACAAATAATTAGTTTTAGTATCTCTAAGATAATATACTATGTTAGTGTTCTATTGTTCATCTTGGTTAAGTGTAAAACATGAGGTTATAAAGAGGCTTTGTTTTATTATGTTTTAGTTATGAAAATGAATTAACCTTAGTGCATTATTATTTTTTTCGATGCTAGTTTTTATACAACTAGATGGTACCTAGTATGATTTGGATGCTTACATTTTGAACAAGAGTGTTGTAAGTTATAATCTTGTCTTTGAGTTAGGTAGTTTGAACCTTGTGTGCAACCACAAGTGATTCAAGAGTAAATGTTTAGGTAAGGTCTTAATAGTTGACTTTGTGTCCCCCACTTCATTATAAAGAATGATTTATCTTCTTACCTATGATATAATTAGTAATTTATTTATTTTTCTCTTGAGATGACTGGTTTTTTTTCTGATTATAGTTCACATGGGTGTTCATTTTAGGATGGAGTAATGGTTGTAAATATGAGTATAATTTTTATTTTACATATAAGATTACTCTACTTTGGACAATGATATATCCCTATGAATCAATTGTGATAGTGAAACTACTAAGATATTTGCATTAGTGATATAACATGGGAGTTATCAACACATATTATTGATTTATATTAGAAAAAAGATAACCAAAATTAATCATAGTGTTTTTCAAAAAAACATTTGAATTAATTATAACAATTGAAATTGACATATTATTTGATAAAAGACTTATATATCGATTGATTTAGAGATTTTGGGATAGTTGGTAGATTTTTGGGGGTAATTTTGGCACTGGGTGCCAGGCATGAGGTTCACACTTGGTCTATTTTTTTTATATAGTTATATCGACACTTGTTATCGAGAGGCATAAGGAGGATTATTGTTCTTATTTATCCTACCTTTAGGAGGTAGTCGAGTCTTACTTTATTACCTCTGGGAGGTAATGATGTTGCTCTTTTGGGAAGTATATAATAGATGATGTGATGTTTTTGCCCACCTCAGGGAGGTAGTTGAGTTGCTAATGTTATCTCACCTTTAGGAGGTGATTGAGTTTTATTTAATCCTTATACCCTTGGGTAACTTTTATATTCACATATTTTGATTAATGTTATGTTTTTGATTGATTTTTTTCTTTGAGAACCAGCACTAGTCCATGAACTTGTATTTACATTTTATTTTTCTTTAGAGTTTTGAACATTTATTAGCTATCTTATTAAACGTAAAATAAATGAATTTATATTTGATTGTATCTAAATTTAATTTTTGTTTATTTTTATGACTTGACAATTGTGACTTGGATTTTTTTTTAATGGTGCCAATTTCATTTGAATTTGAATTTTGATTCTCTACTTTATTTTTCTAATTTCATTGACTTATTGAATCTTAAATTGATTATTTAAAATTATTATGGTATTTTAGATTTTGATGAATATTGGTTCATCTATTTTTTTTAAATTTATCAATTATTTCATAGAGGTGTCTAAGTAAGTGGATGAAGAGCCTTAATAGTCTACGTGATAATGACAAAGTGTGAAATGTGCTTATTATAGTATGCTTAAAGGAGGCTTGGTTAATATTTAGTTTTGGCATGGTTATAGATGATCAAGGATGAGTATGGAGTATTGATAATGTGCTAAGGTTCATATAAGAGGTTTTATAGACTTTGGAGAGATTATGTGCATAAGTGGAATTCACTCAATTCAACATTGTTCTCATCTAGACATTTTGGGTTTAATGGTAGAAAATCTTAGTAGATAGTTTGATGACATCATAATTACCACATATGAATGAGTCAGGGGGAGTTGGTCATATGGTTATGATCCCATTAGTCCCTAGTTTTTATGTGAAAATTATCAAGTCTAAAGATGAAGCATGATAAAAGATATACAAGTGTAAAGTTGGGCTCTCAGGGATTCTGGTAGTATTTTCCCACATGATAAAAGTTGAAAATGCATTTTGATGGTGGCATATCACACATGTGTGGATGTTTTAGGATAAGGTGATCATATGGGTTTGCTTAGTTTTGTGACTAGTTGATTTTTGATAACTTAAAAGTCAAGCAATAAATCATGACAAAAGCTATGCATGTTCAAAGTTAGCCTCCCAGATAAGTTTTTGACATAGTTGGCTCTGTGGTATAAAAATATGAGTGAGAATTTTAATGTTATTATATCTCACACATGTGAGGGTTATAAGATAAAATTATTATATGGTTGGATTATCATATGTGAGGAGATAATATGGTCCAATTTTGAAAATTTTCACTTCAGCAAAGCAAAATATATGAAGGTGAAAAGTTGACCTTACAGATAGATTGCAAAGGTCCCCATAGTCTATTTTGCATGATGTTAAAGATCTAGACCAGATAGAGATCTAATGGATCATGGGTGATCATAGAGTGAATATATATGGTGAAAATCAATTCAAAGAGGTCAAAGTTTTCATTGGTTAATGAAGGTAAAGATCGAGCTCCTTATAAAAGGATCAATGGAGTGTGTTTGTTTCAAGGTCTCAAGAAACAATGAGATAAGGATATGTGCTTGATGGATAATGGTAAAAGTGATTAGAAGGAATGTGAGGGTTTTATGTGTTATTATCATGTGGGTTATTATCAATATAAAATGGTGTGTACCATAATATAAAGAGTTGACTAATCTGCAAAGATTGATGGTGTTCATTGAGTCAATATTGAAAGAGTGCATGATATGAGGTCAACATGTTCAAGGTTTAACATTTGAAATTGGCACACTATGTGTTAGAGTTAAATATTCCTAACATAATATATATAAGATGTATTTTTAATCTAAGTAGTGAGGAGTCAATATGATAGAATGGTGTTTGAGGTTTAACTTTGACCATTTGAATTCAAATATTTGAATTTAATAAAGGAAAGACCAGTGCCTAGTTTTTGAGCCATAAATTTTAATCTATATAGAAATTAACCATGGTGTAAAAATAAAATATTTATAGGACTATAACATGAATATATAAATATATATTTGAGTATTTTTAAGTGTGTATATTTAAATTTATGAAGGTCCAAAGTTGACTATGTGTTTGACTATGTTCTACAAGTGACCTGAGAAGGATGTTTGAGCTTGCTTTGATGTTTTAAGATGAACTATTGATCATAGAATGTTTTAGACTCCATTAGTATCATATATTTGCATTTTAAATTTTTTACCAATAATATGTAGTATGAGAAAAGGTTTAAAATTTTAATATGTGTTTATTCATGGTGATTGTGTGCATAGAATGTTGATTGAGAAAATTATGCTTAAATAGAAAGGTACTATGATCATTTGAGGCTATGAAAAGGGTTATGTGGATTGGGTACATACATTTTGGATTCATCCTATGTTCTTATTTTTCTTAGGTAAGTGTCAAATAGGTGAATGGGTCATCATAGGACTTAAAAGGTGACTTCAGCTTATTTGAAAGGTTGTACGTAAGTTTGACCCATGTAAGATGACTTAAGGATTAAGGAATGCCTAATAGATGACCAAGAATTAATAATTCATAAATTATCTATAAATATTGAAACTAAATGTGATGGTTTCTAGGTGCTTATAATTTTTATGAGGGAGACTAGTGCAATGTGTATGGATGATTTTTTTACAAGACTTGTGCAAGGTGTGCATGTGAGAGTTGTGGAGTGAAAGAGAGATAGAGTACCTAGTTGATGAGTTATTGAGTAGAGAATATTTTTTACTATGTATGACCTATAGGTCATATTTTTAATTTCAAAATAGTGCTCTTATAGTTTGAGGATATGTAAAAAGGTCCGAGTGTGCATATGAGGATAGTTTGAGTGAAAGAGAGAGATTGTGGCATGCCAATGTGAGAAAAATGTATGGGATATATATAGAGAGAGAGTTTGTATAGCAGTTAGATAATCATAGATCCATCATCAAGTTTTGAAGACATTAGTTCTAATGTGGAGGTTTTCACATCAAAAGAGGGTTTAAAAGAGTTGATCTTCCTTAGGGGTAATTACTCGTGAAACAAGTGTTTTACTAAATGCCTTTGGTTAAGAGGATATGATCAAGGTTTTCTAGTCTAAATGAGTTAACCAGACTCTTGTTTGTAATTTATTATAGAACAAGTAGTCTATGTGTTGCAGGATTGAAATTGGGTTTTATTCCCCATGAGGGTTTCTCACAGGAACTATGTATTGTATGTTTGATCTTGTGTATGCATTGAATGAATGAGCTCTCTTGTTAATGTTGCTTGATCAAGTTGATATATGTTGATCTTCTAGTAGTTTGAAAGGATTGGAATTAAATTTGAAATATTTGGGATCACTGATTCACCCCCCCCCACTCCGTCTTAGTGATTATACCTCTAATAATTGGTATAAGAGCAAGTCCTTTGGTAAAGGCTTGAAAACTTGAAGGTGATCCAAGGTACAATATGGGTAGTCATCAAGGAGGTTTTTCTACTAAGCAAACATTATTGTTTAATGGATCCAATTATGATTTATGGAGTATAAGGATGAGGACATACATTATGTCCCTAGGGTTTGATGTATGGAAATTTGTTATGCATAGTTATGTTGTTCCTACTAATCCTCATCTAGTGTTACAAATAAGAAGGTATTTGAGAATAAATCTAAGGAAATGAATGCCATTACTTATGGTCTTATAGATATTTAGTTCACCAAGGTAATCCATTG
Organism: Torreya grandis; assembly: GCA_037957365.1. Classification (NCBI taxonomy): domain Eukaryota; kingdom Viridiplantae; phylum Streptophyta; class Pinopsida; order Cupressales; family Taxaceae; genus Torreya; species Torreya grandis. Next base: position 43,234 of record JARHVA010010928.1, on the reverse strand, counting down.
CAAATCTACTAAAGAGATATGGGACATAATGTAGATCATTTATGAAGGAGATTCAAAGGTCAAGCTTACTAAGTTATAGACTCACAAAGGCAATTTAAAATTCTCAAGATGAATGAAGAAGATTCAGTGGCATCCTTTCTATAGAGAGTTGATGAGATTATGAACATCATCAAAGGTCTTGGAGATAACCTTAAAGAAGATAATATAGTTCAAAAGGTATTAAGGTCTCTATCACTCAAGTTTGATCTAAAAGTATCTACCATAGAATAAAGTCATGATCTTACTCAATTGAAGATGGATTAATTGCATGGCACCCTTATTGGCTATGAGATGAGGAAGAATGATGATATACCACCAAAGAAGGAAGCAGTATTCAAGATATAAATGAAGCCAAAGAATAAGTTCCAAGATAATAAATATAAATAAGATGACATTTATGATATAGATGAGGATGAACTAATTGCTTTGATTTTAAGAAAATTAAAAATAGTTTTAGGCAAGTATAAGGGTAAAATACCCATCAAATGCTTCAATTGTGGAGAGATACGACATATTACTAATAAGTTCCCTTATAAGTATAATAAGGTTGATGATGAAGAGCATGATCAAGGTCATTATGATGAAAATAGATCATTCAGGTCTAATAAAAGCAAAAGGGGATTCAGAAGGTTTGATAATAAGTACTTCAAGGATAAGAAGAGTCTCTACACTAAAGAAGATTGTAGCTCACTAGATGAGAGTGAATTTAATGACTCTAAGTATGATCATGAAGATTACGGTCCTACTACAGATAGATCCCTCTTCATGGCTGAGAAAATTAGTTTCTCACATCAAAAGGAGTCTACTTGGAATTATTTAGATGGTGATGAAGATGAGGTGGACTATGAGACTGAATTGATGAATGTTCTTGAAGAACTAAAGATTGATAAGAATATGGTATCTAAACTCAAATAATATGAGGAATAATTCATTATGTATGAGGCAAGAATAAATGAAGACACCAAGGAGCATGAAGATATAGTCAAGCATCTCAATTGTCAATTGAAAGTCCTATTTACAAGCTTGAAAGCTAAAGAAGATGAATGTTCAACGTATGTAATTGAAAATGAGTCATTGAGATCTAAGTTAGAGAAGACATCTAGTAAGTTGAATTCATTTGTGAGATTTGAAAAGATCTTAAGTGATCTAGACAATATTCTAAATTATAAAAATCATGCAAGTGATATAACTAGACTTGGATACAAAGAAGAATCATAGAATGCAACTCAAGACAAGATGAATACTAATGTGAGCAAGAACAATCTGAATTTGAAGAAAAATATTCAGACAGGGACTAAAGGTGTTGGCAGAATGAAGACAAATTAGATTATACAACCAAATTCTATAAGGTATGCAAGTTTTAATGGTTATTATTACACATGTAATCAATTTGGTCATAGGGATAGAGAATGCAAGAGACTTGTTAGAAATAAATTTTCTTAAAACTATGATGGGGTTAATTAGTTAAAATGTGTGATCAAGGTTGAGTGCTTCAATTGTCATGATGTGGGACACTTTGCAAAAAAATTTCCATTTAAGGTAAGGTAAGTTGAGTTTCCTTCAATAAAGATTGAGTGCTATAGTTGTTATGAACTAGGACACATTGCAATATTTTATCAAAATTTGGTAAGACAAAGTGTGTTAGGGTGTGGAGCTAAAAACTTCACCAAGGAGCATTCATTATCAGGTGCGTGTCCAGAAAGCTATTTCCATGGACAGAAGCGAGTGTTTGCATGATAAGTTTGAGTTGTAGACTCAAGCTCGCATCTCTATTATTAGCATTACTATTTTTAGAGCCCTTGTTTAAGTGGTTTAACTGTTTGTTGGAAGTACATGCTCAAGTCTCCTAATTCTATATGAAGAATTAGATCTTCCTAGCTTATTAAGTATTGTAGAAGAATTGGTGTGAGAAGAACAGTACAGAATTGAATCAATCCAGGCTTGTTGGAGTTGATTGTTCTTGAGAGAGATAACTCTTGAGGAATAGAGATCTATTGAGAGATCTATACATCTAGGAGAGGTGTGGAAGAAAGAAGCTTTCTTCAATTGTATTCCTTTTGTAAAGAGTTTGTTAATACAAGTTTTCAGGGTGTTTTCTTGTATCTCTTGTTCTTGCTATTATCATTCTAATTACTTGTCAATCTGATTTAATTTCATGTTTATTGCTGTCACAATTGTAATCTATTGTTGGTTTGATCCCCCAACAAGTGGTATCAGAGCCTTGGTTACAGGTTCAGAGCTTGATAATCGGTATCAAAGTTCAGGTTCACTAACAGGTAGTTCAGATCTGTGTAGTGTGTATTGATTATAGGTTCTCACAGGAGTTTCTATAGGGATTTCTATTTGAGTGGGAGAAGCAATGGCAGATGAAAGTAAATTGAGAATGGAAAAGTTCAATGGCAAAAATTACCAACACTGGAGAATGCAGATAGAGGACTATCTGTATCAGAAAGATCTCTACTTACCGTTAGGAGGTATTGCAAAGAAGCCCAAAGACATGGAGGATGAAGAATGGGAAGTTCTTGACAGAAAGGCTCTGGGTTCTATAAGACTGAGCCTAGCATCCACTGTGATATCCAATTTATCACAGGCAAAGTCTACGATAGAGTTGATGACTACATTAGCAAATTTGTATGAAAAACCCTCAGCTTCCAATAAGGTATATCTTATGAAGCAATTATTTAATTTGCATATGAATGAAGGTGGATCTGTTTCTACTCATCTGAATGATTTCAATGGTATTGTGAATCAATTAAGTTCAGTGAATATAGTGTTTGATGATGAGATAAAAGCTCTTTTGATATTATGTTCTTTGCCTGAAAGCTGGCATGGCTTAGTAATGGCAGTAAGTAATACTGCATCTGCATCAAATATTTTGAAAGTAGAGGATGTTGTTAGTGTTATCTTGAATGAGGAAATACGCAGGAAAAGCACAGAAGAGGCATCCGGGAATGCTTTAAGTTTTGAGAGCAGGGGAAGGCAGAAAGAGAAGAGCAAGAAAGGCAGAGCAAGATCCAAATCAAAGGGAAAAGGCAGATCTAAATCCAGAAATGGTAAAAGGCCACAATGCTAGAATTGTGGAAAGATGGGGCACATAAGCAGAGATTATTAGTCAAAGCCTAAGGAGGACAACCAGCACGAAGGAAAGGAAGAAGCCAAGATTGCAGGTATTGCACAGGATGCTTTAATTTTCTCTGCATAATAATATAAAATCTTGGGTATTAGATTCTGGTGCATCTTTTCATGTTACTCCTAACAGGGAATATTTCAGTGACTATATCCATGGAGATTTTGGAATAGTGTATCTAGGGGATGATGAGCCCTGTAAAATAATTGGCAAAGGTAAAGTGCAGCTGAAGATGCAGAATAGCAACACATGGGTGTTGAGAGATGTGATGCATGTTCCTAGCTTGAAGAGAAATTTGATTTCTGCAGGAAAGTTAGGGGATGAGGGTTGTACAGTAACTCTCACAGCAAAATCTTGGAAGGTGACCAAGGGTGCACTTGTTATGGCCAGAGGTAAGAGAGAAGGTACTCTCTATTTGTGTAATTGTGTTACTAACAAATCTCCTTCTGTATTATCTACTTCAGATGTGGATGCTAAATTGTGGCACTCAAGGCTTGGCCACATGAGTGAGAAGGGGATGTCAATTCTTAAATCTAAAGGTATGATTTCAGATTTAAAAGGCATAGATCTAGAGTTTTGTGAGCACTGTGTATTTGGAAAACATAAAAGGGTTAGTTTTCTCAAAACTGGGTCTACTAAGAAGAGGCACAAGTTGGAGCTTATTCACATAGACGTGTGGGGACCGGCTCAAGTTGCTTCCATTGGAGGATCACAGTACTATGTATCTTTCATAGATGATGCCACAAGGAAGGTATGGATCTATTGTATTAGAAAGAAATCTGATGTATTTGATACTTTTAAAGTTTGGAAAGCTATGGTTGAGAATGAAACAGGTAAAAGATTAAAGTGCCTGAGATCAGATAATGGCAGTGAGTTCTGCAGTCATAAGTTTAGAGATTATTGTTACATGCATGGAATCCATAGGCAAAGGACGGTTGCAAGGACACCTCAACAGAATGGTATTGCTGAAAGGATGAATAGGACAATAATGGAGTGTGCAAGATGTATGAGATTGCATGCCGGTTTGCCCTTACAGTTTTGGGCACAAGCTGTTGACACTTCAGTGTACCTAATTAATAGAGGACCCTCTACAGCTCTGGATGGTGGTATTCCAGAAGAGGCATGGACAGGTAAAAAGGTTGATCTCTCATATCTCAAAGTTTTTGGTTGTGAAGCCTTTGTGCATATAGATAAGGAAAATAGAAAGAAGCTTGATGCTAAGTCTATGAGATGCACGTTTATTGGCTATGGCTCAGATGATTTTGGTTACAGATTGTGGAATCTAGAAACTAACAAGGTAATCAGGAGCCATGATGTTGTTTTCAACGAAAGAGTGATGTATTGTGATCAGCTAAGGAAGTTGAATCAATCTCAGTAGAGCAATGGTGAATTGGATGAGGTGAAAGTCCAAGATGAGCTCACGGGAAAAAGAAATAATCACTTACAGGAAAACACAGAGACCAATGTCAACAGGTTAGGAACCGGCGTTGGTAGGACAGAAATTGGCATCGGCCATACAGAGACCGACATCGGCCATACAGGTACCGAGGTTGGTCAAGAAGAACCGACGTCGGCCAGTTACAGGTCTGCAGGTGACCGAGGTCGGTCACTATCAGAGAATTTGGGTGGACAGCATGTTGTGGATGAGTCTTAGACACCCATAAGGAGGTCAGAAAGGATGAGTAAGCCTCCAATTAGATATTCTCCTTCTTTATTTTATTTATTGCTAACTGATGGTGGAGAACCAGAGAGTTTTGAAGAAGCAATACAGGTGGAGTCTAAGAGTGAGTGGGAACGTGGCATGGTTGAGGAGTTGGAGTCCTTAAGAGAGAACCAAACATGGGATTTGGTTGAATTGCCAGCTGGTAAGAGAACACTTAAGAATAGATGGACCTACAGGTTGAAGGAAGGTGAGAATGGATAGATGAGATACAAGGCTAGATTAGTGGTAAAAGGATTTGCACAAAAGCCAGGTATTGACTTTGGTGAGATTTTTTCTCCTGTTGTTAAAATGACTTCAATAAGGGTTGTTTTGTCTTTGGTTGCTTTTGAGGATTTGCATCTTGAGTAGCTAGATGTTAAGACAGCGTTTCTTCATGGAGATTTGGATGAGGAAATCTATATGGAACAGCCAGAAGGATTTGAGGTCAAGGGTAAGGAGAAGTTTGTGTTCAGGTTGAAGAAAAGCTTGTATGGCCTCAAGCAAGCTCCTAGGCAATGGTGCTTAAAATTTGATAGGTTTATGACTGAGCATGGCTACAGTAGGTGTCAATCAGACCATTGTGTGTATTTCAAGAGATTTGATAATGGTAGATATATTATTCTATTGTTGTATGTAGATGACATGCTGGTTGCAGGGTCTCACATGCAGGATATCTCAGAGCTTAAGGTAAAATTAGCTCAAACGTTTGCTATGAAGGATTTGGGAGCAGCAAAGAAAATCCTTGGCATGAGCATTAAGAGAGACAGGAAAAATCACAGGTTGATATTGTCTCAAGAAGATTATGTGGACAAGGTGTTAAAATGGTTCAATATGCAGGATGCTAAACTGGTAAGCACACCTTTGGCTGGACATTTTAAGTTGAGTAAAGAACAATGTCCTAATTCATATGAAGAGGTAGAGTACATGAGTAAGGTTCCATATTCTTCTGTAGTAGGGAGTTTGATGTATGCAATGGTGTGTACTAGACCAGATATTGCCCAAGCAGTGGGAGTTGTAAGTAAGTATATGGCCAATCTAGGTAAGGAACATTGGAAAGCAGTTCAGTGGATCCTTAGATATCTGAGAGGAACCAGCAGTAGGCACTTGTGCTATGGAGGTTCAGATACTTCTCTACATGGATATGTAGATTCAGATATGGTGGGTGATTTGGATGGTAGGAGGAGCACTATAGGTTATGTATTTACTATAGGTGGAACGGCGGTTAGCTAGATATCTAAGTTGCAGAGGGTTGTTGCCTTGTCAACTACAGAAGCAGAGTATATTGCAGCCACAGAAGCTAGCAAGGAAATGATATGGATGACACGGTTCATGGATGAGCTTGGTAGGGAGCATGAGAGTTGCAGATTGTATAGTGATAGTCAGAGTGCAATCCATTTGGCTAAGAATTCAGCCTTTCATTCAAGAACAAAGCACATACAGCTAAGGTATCACTTCATACGATAGGTATTGGAAGATGGTGAGTTGACGCTGGAGAAAATCCATACAGATAGGAATCCTACTGATATGCTAACAAAGCTAGTTACAAAGGAGAAGTTGAATCTTCATTCAACTTCTATTGGTCTTCATGATTGAGTTGAAGATGGTGGAGCTAGAAGATGTTGCTGTACAGGTACTGGTGCAGCTATTTACCTCCAAGTGGGAGATTGTTAGGGTGTGGAGCTAAAAACTTCACCAAGGAGCATTCATTATCAGGTTCGGGTCTACACAGACACCGACATCGGTCAGGAGTGACCGACATTAGTCACAGGTAGTTGTAGAGATGCCGACATCGGCAGAGAATCGGCCGATGGCGGTCATAGAAAAGCAGCAGGAACCGACGTCGGTTACCTACGTGTCCAGAAAGCTATTTCCATGGACAGAAGCGAGTGTTTGCATGATAAGTTTGAGTTGTAGACTCAAGCTCGCGTCTCTATTATTAGCATTACTATTTTTAGAGCCCTTGTTTAAGTGGTTTAACTATTTTTTGGAAGTACATGCTCAAGTCTCCTAATTCTATATGAAGAATTAGATCTTCCTAGCTTATTAAGTATTGTAGAAGAATTGGTGTGAGAAGAACAGTACAGAATTGAATCAATCCAGGCTTGTTGGAGTTGATTGTTCTTGAGAGAGATAGATCTTGAGGAATAGAGATCTATTGAGAGATCTATACATCTAGGAGAGGTGTGGAAGAAAGAAGCTTTCTTCAATTGTATTCCTTTTGTAAAGAGTTTGTTAATACAAGTTTTCAGGGTGTTTTCTTGTATCTCTTGTTCTTTCTATTATCATTCTAATTACTTGTCAATCTGATTTAATTCTACGTTTATTGCTGTCACAATTGTAATCTATTGTTGGTTTGATCCCCCAACAAAGTGAGCTTCTTGAAAAAGGTATGATGTGCTTTAACTATGAAAAGAGAGGTCACATTACTAGATTTTGCAAGTAGAAGCTCATAAGTTAGAATAGGCTCAATCAGTCTCCTAAAGTGCAATGAAGAAGGAAAGTTAACTCATGGAAACCAAAAGTGGTAAGTATGAGTCATGATGGATCTATTAGTCCAAGTAGTCTATTTTCTATGGTGGAGAATGATACTAAAGGAAAAGAGTGCTAAGTTCTCTCATTTTCTTCTCATGTTGAAAATGAAGAGACCAAGATTAAAGAGAATACCAAGGTACTAGTTAAGGTTAGTTTTGAGATGTGTATGGATCCAAGTGAACATCTTATTGTTGTTAATAATGTATCATGCCAAGAACATCAATTATTTGTGCCTAGTGATGAGGTTTCAAATTGTAAGGTTGATTCTTTAAATGAAAAGGTATATCAAGATTCCATAGTTTCTCCATGTGTTGTCAATTCAATTTTAGAAGAGAAGGAGAGTGATATAGAAAAGGAATCAGTTGCCATAGTTTAAACTAAGAATAAAAAGAACAAGAGAAAGAAATATTATAACTATAATAGGATTCATGTGGTTACTGAAGAGATGTGGGCCACTCCTAGCTTCACTTTGTTTTGGAGCATTATGGTGCAAAGGATGTCTATGTCTATGATTCTTAAGAGAATACATTAAATGGAGAATCAAATGTTGCTATGGTGTTCTTTAGATGGTCCTAAAAGGATAGATATGAGTATTCTCAATTGGAGTAGATATGTCTAGGTGGAATATATGTTGTAGTGATGTTAGAGTGATGCCATAGCTATATATGGTCAGTTTTTAGGGTTATATTGAAGGTTTTTCAAGTGGAAAAATAGGATTTTTGATTTTTCAAGATGATATTTTTTCTCATAAAGGTTTTTTTTACCTTATTATAGCATTCTTTAGGTGGTTTTGTGGTTTGAAGGTATGTTGAAGTTAAAATGGAGATTTTTGTTTGCTCTCGGGTTTCTTAGTTTGTGATTAAGAGTATACAAGTCCTAAAATGGGTTATAGGATGTATGGGTTCCCAAATATGTTTAATCTCAAATATTGGTCCAAAAAGTGCGTAATGGTTATCTCTAGGTGTACAAGAAGTTTTAGTGGTGGGCGTTGACCAAAAAAAGGTTTTTTTACTCTATTTGTTTTAAAATTCTAGGGTTTTGAGTTATTATATAAAAATGGTTAGCCTTATGATTTTAAGTTTGAGGCTTCTTAATAATATGAATGAGCCAAATAGGTTGTAAAATCAAGATTCATATAAATTTGAAGGTTTTTGGTTCTAAAGTTATTCAAGTTTTGGTCAACTTAAAGGCTAGGTAGTTAGTTTGTGAAGGAAGTATATTGTAGAGGCTGAGCTATGTGATGGAAATTTATGTGCTTGAAGGTGAATGTGAGAGTGATCTAGATATGAATTTTTATATCCTAAATACATGTCTACTAAAAGATGTGGGCTCTGTAAGTTCTAAGTAGGGCTACAAAGAGTCTAGATAGGCCTCGTATGAAGATTTGATGTGTTTTCTTAGTGATTACAAAAATTCAAGGAATGATTATTTCAAGGAGAGTTATTAGGTTTTATTAGTTCATGTTTCCCATTTTTTAAGTGGCATGATTTTTTTTTGGTATTCCTTGAGGTGGCTTGAGAGAGAAAGATAGTAAGCCTGCATAATGGTTCTTCATGGTATATGGAGATTTGAAGATGGTCAAGTGATGAAATGGATTATAAATATTAGGGTAATTCCATATTATATGTTTCTTGGTGATTTCCATAATATATTAGTAATTTTTTGTATTATTTCTTCATTAGTTGCATTGCTTGATTGAACATAATGTTGGTATGGAACAAGAAAGATGTTATCAAGGCAAGAAGAGGTAGGCTCAAGGTAAGGGGGAGTTTATATAATATTTATAAGGTGGTCCTATCCTACTGGTACTATTTTCAAGTCCTTAGGATCATTTGGTTCCCACTTTGTCATTGTATCAAAGGGGGAGAAAGTTCCTATTATGAGAGTGCTTGAAGAGAGAAAAGGAAAGTGAGTTGTATGATGTATGTTGATATCAATGACAAAGGAGGAGATTGTTGTAGAGTTGTAAATTATGTCATGGTGATGTAATGGAGGTTTATAGGTGATTGGATGAAGTTCCTTTATAGTCTAATTGATAATGACAAAGTGTTCAATGTGCTTGTTCTAGTATGCTTCAAGGAGGCTTGATTGATCTTTAGTTTTGGCATGGTTAGAGATGTTCAGGGATGAGTATGGAGTATCGATAATGTTAAATGGGTACTATAATAGTTTTTATATTATTTCAATATCTTGTGTGTATAAGTGGAATTCACCCAATTCATCATTTTTCTCATCTAGACATTTTAGGTCCAATGGTAGAAAATTTGAGTAGGCAGTTTGATGACATCATAATTTTCACGTATGGATGAGTTATGGGAGTTGGCCATATGTTTGAGATAAAATTAGTCCATAGTTTATATTCATAAAGTATCAAGTATAATTATTAATTGAGATATTATATATGTGAGTGCAAAGTTGGGCTCTTAGGCATTCTAATAATGTTTTTCCATACTTAGCCAAATTTGTAATGTGGCAAGAAAAGTCAAGTAGGCATTTTGATGGTGGCATATCTCACATGTGTATAAATTTAAAGAGAAAGTGATAATATGGGTTTGTTAAGTTTTTTTCCTAGTTTATTTTCACTAACTTTAAATTCAAGCACTAAAGTGAGACAAAATCTATGCATGTTCAAAGTTAGCCTCCTAAACAAGTTTTTGACATAGTTGGCTTTGTGGCAAAACAATTTGAGTGAGCATTTTCAATGTCATTATATGTCACACAAGTGATGGTTTCAGGTGTATATTTTTATATGGTTATATACTCATATGTGAGGAGATCATATGGTCCAATTTTCAAAACTTGCACTTGAGCAAAGAAAAAGATATGAAGGTGCAAAGTTGACTTTATAGATAGATTGCAAAGGTCCTCATACTTAGTCTATTTTGCACGATGTTAAATATCTAGACCAAATAGAGATATAATGGCTCAATAGCGATCATAAAATTAATATATATGATGAAAATCAAGTCAAATAGGTCAAATTTTTTGTTTTCTAACAAAGGTAAAGATTGAGCTCCTTACAAAAGGATCAACAAAGTATGTTTGTTCCAAGGTCTCAAGAAGTAGCCAGATAAGGACAAGTGCTCGATGGTTAATAGTAAAAGTGATTAGAAGGAATATGATAGTGATAATTTTCATGATCATATGGGTTCTTATCAATATATAATGGTGAGAAATGTAAGATAAAGAACTAACTGATCCAAAAAGATTGATGGTGTGTGTTGAGTCAATATTGAAAGAGTGCATGAGATGAGGTCAACATATTCAAGGTTTAATGTTTGGCATTGGCACACTATATGTTAAATGTTGATATTTTTAAAATAATATAGATTTTATATGTTTAATATTTCCATTTATGATTCTATATGATACCATGGTGTTTGAGGTTTAACTATGACTATTTGAATTTAACAAAGGAAAGACCAGTGCCCAGTTTTTGAGCCATAAATTTCAATATATGCAAAATTTGACCATGGTTTAAAAATAAAAGATGTATAAAACTATAAGGTACATATATAAATAAATATTTAAAGATATCAAAGTGTATAAAATCAAATTTATGGAGTTCCAAAGTTGACTGTGTGTTCAACTATGTTCTATAAGTGACCCGAGAAGGATGTTCGAGCTTGTGTTGATATTATTTCAATGTTTTAAGATGAAATATTGATTATATAATGTTTTAGAATATATGAGGATCATCTATGTGTATTTTTAAAGTTTTAAAAAATTTATATAGTATGAAAAAATGTTTAGAAGTTGACTGTGTTCATTCATGGTGACTATGTGTACAAAATGTTGACTGAGAAAATTATGCTTAAGAAGAAAGGTACTATGATAATTTAAAGATGTTAAGGGGTCATGTGAAATGGTTTAATGCATTTTTTATTAGTCCTATGTTCTTAGTTTTCTTATAGATGTGTCAAAAAGGTGAATGGGTCATCATAGGACCTAAAAGGTGACTTAGGCTTATTTGAAAAAGTGTTGTGGTTAGGTATGACCCATGTAAGATGCCTTAAGGATGAAGGCATGATTAATGGCTGAAAAATAATTAATAATTCATAAATTTTCTATAAATAGTGAAACTAAATGTGATGGTTTTAGGTGCATGGAAGACTTGTTAGGGAGACTAGTTTAAGGTGTATGGAAGATTTTTTGAGAATAATTGTGCAAGGTGTGCATGTGAGAGTTGTAGACCAAAGGAGAGGTAGAGTGCCAAATTGATGAGTTGATGAGTAGATAAGATTTTTGACTATTTGTATGACCTATAGGTTATATTTTTGATGTCAGAATAATGCTCTTGTAGTTTGAGGATATGTGAAGAGGTTTTAGTGAAGGAAAGAGATTATGGCATGCCTATATGAGAGGCATGTATGAGATAGAGAGAGAGTTTCTGAAGTGGTTATATAATAAAATATAAATCATTAGGTATTAAATACATCAGTTCTAAGGTAGAGGTGTTCATATCAAAGGAGGGTCTAAAGGATTTGATCTTCCTTAGGGGAAGTTGCTCCTTATGAAATAGGTGTTTCACTAAAGGAATTTAGTTAGGAGGATATGATCAAGGTTTTTTGGTCTAAAGGATTTGACTAGTATTTTTTTTTGTAATTTCTTATAGGACAAGTAGTCCATGTGTTGCATGTTTGAAAGTGGATTTTATTCCCCATGAGGGTTTCCCACATGAACTATGTGTTATATGTTTGATCTTGTGTATGCATTAAAGGAATGAGCTCTCTTGTTAATGTTGCTTGATCAAGTTGATTTATGATCATTTTCTGGTAGTTTGAAAGGATTGGAATTCAATTTGAAATATCTAGGCTCACTGATTCACCTCCTATTAGTGATTGTACCTCTAATAGTTTTTTTGATATATGTGTTATATTATGTGTAATGTGCACTATGTGCAATGTACACTATGTGGGAGAGAATAAGTAACTTTTAAAATCTATTGGGTCGAGATGGGAATCTATTTGGAATAATTTCATGACACCATCCTTCCCAACCGGCGTTGATTATTCTCTCTATGTGTGTGTGTGTGTGTGTGTGTGTGTGTGTGTGTGTGTGTGTGTGTGTGTGTGTGTGTGTGTGTGTGTGTGTGTGTGTGTGTGTGTGTGTGTGTGTGTGTGTGTGTGTGTGTGTGTGTGTGTGTGTGTGTGTGTGTGTGTGTGTGTGTGTGTGTGTGTTGTGGCCATTTATTTGAGAGGTGTAAGAAGGTTTGGTGAGATTTTTTAGAAGATGTAGTTGTTGGGGACTATCATTCTTTGCACACTAGACTGTTATTGATATTATTCCAATAATATATGCTTTCTTAAATGACTTAGTAGTCATTTTAATTACTAATTGTTACATAGTGGATATGATATTATTGTATGGTGGATCAATGATTTTAATCTTACTTAGCGACCTTGGCATTTCATAATATCATTTAGTAGTGGATATTATATATGAAACATTTTAGATTTATGATATTTTGTTTAATAGGAATAACATGATAGTATGTTTTAGTTAACATTTGGCTTGATATTGCATAGTTATGTGGTATTACAATAATTACATTGGCTCCATGTTTTGACACTATCTTTCTTATTCCTATCATACCATGGTATGGTACAAGGGTTATTTAGAATAGTAACTTATGTTCTAGTTTATCAAATTATTGAAAGCAACATTTTAGTGTTACTACTTTTTTGACCATTTTTAAATTAACTATTTGAGTTTTATAATATCTAAGAATGTGGTGTATTCCACTACATGTTTCACTCAATAATAGATTATTACTATCTAAGAATGTGGTGTATTCCACTAGATGATTTATTTTGGTAGCATCGAAGACAAAGCCCTTTTTCAAAGTGGGGTGAATGTAATACACTTTCTAAGATCTACAATGTTTTTTCGATGATGTTTCATCATGTGGATGACCAATTAGTCAAGTGTCTCATTGAGCTCAACATGTGAGCAAGATGTATTATGGATAGTGGTTAGTCTTATTTTGATTACCTTATAGTGTTGGTTTAAAATTAGGTTCATTGCATTGACGTAGGACTGCCTTGGGTTGTGTGTGTTCGATGCTTGCAATAATTTGTGTTATTGTGTAATGTGATGTTTATGCCTTCTAGGGGTTTTTATGTCAATGTGTTATTTTTTACAATTTTATCCTATTAAGTTCAGATTTGTGTTTATTCTAAAAGTTTGATTGAACCCATTGTACAGCCTTGTTATGTTAAATTAGTCCCAAATAATTGACTTGTATCTTTCTTGGTGTTTGAAAACTTATCTACCTTAATATGGGAATAATAACATTGTTTATTTTTGTGAATTTAGCCTAGGTAATATTTATTAATAAACATAAATAAGTTTGTAAATAATTTCATACTTATATAAATAGATATTAAAATAGTATTCTTATAAATAAGTGGATTAAATAAATAAATGTGCTTATTATTCATAAATTGAAATAAATAAATAATTGGTCTCAAATATTATATTTTCCACAAATTTACATATTACTATACATATTAAGTTATTAATAAAAGTTAAAATAGCATTACTATTTTGTAATAAATTTAGTACACTTAGTTACTTGATTGTCTCTATGAAATGGTTAACTTTGTCAAAATAAAAATAGAATAATTATAAACCCATTTATGAATAATAATAATGATAATAATAGTATAATAATAATAACAACAAAGGAATTAAACCCTATCCCTAAAATAAAATAATAAAATAACACAAGAATCTCTTTCATTAAAAAGATAACCAAATAGAGGAAAGGGTCATTTTGGAAGATTGGTCAAGGGAGAAGAAGCAGGAAAATGGAAGAGGAAAAAGGAGAGCTTAGGAGAGGAATAAATAAGGAGATTATTTAATCATGCAAGGGATTATCCTCTATAAATTCATATTAATTTTTCCAAAATAATGAACAATGAAAATATGAATTGTGTTTGGATTGATTTGTTTAAAAAAACATACAAACCCTAGATTTTTTCCTCTACGCCCACTTGACTCAAGGATAATAGATCTCTTGTTTTAAATATATATATAAATTAAATTAAATTAAAATATGTATATATGTAAATATATATATACAAGGATGTATATTCTTTAAAATATGCTATTGATTTCTGTTATTTTTTATAATTTTATTTATTTAAAAAAATACATATTAAGAAAAAATACATGCATTATGTTTTTCCATCACTATAGATGTATACATGTGTGCATATATATAAAATAAAAATAAATTTCAAAAAATGAATGAATATAAATATAAATAAAACTTAATAAAATTAAGGGGGGTAGTGACTGAGTCATCCTAGCCCCCTCCCATAAAAGGGAGGGGATGGGGAAGTGTGAGCTGACCATCCCCAACCTTATCTAGCCAATTGATGGCCATGGTTGTGGCTAGGGATTAAGGCCCTATCCATTGACCATGAGCCACAAATTGTCACCCCATGAACCTTGGTTAGGGTTAAAAGTTATTAAATATATATATATATATAACAATGAAAAAAAGTTTGTTTATTTATTTTTTTGTTGAACGAATAAAAGTTAATAAAAAACTAAAGAGTAGAAATAAATAAATAAATAATATTTTATATTATTTCCTTATTATATACAATTTTAATATTAAACATGGTTTTACTATTTAATTATATATATAGATAAATAAAATAATATTTTATGAGATCATGATTGATTATTTAATAATTATGAATAAATTATAAAATTTCACATATGTATAAATATTAAATAATATTTTATTATTGAATGAATATATATTCAATATCAAATGTATAAATTTTTATATGATCAATTTTGAGACATACATAAACTTATAATGAAAAGCCTATTGCCTATTTTGTTTCATTGATATTGTCAAGATTCATATTTGAATGTATTTATAAACATATAATTAAAATAGTAAAATATTTTGATGTGAAGTGGAAATTTTTATGCAAAAGCATTCGCATATATAAGGGAGGATATATATTTTGATAAAATGTTATATTATGGGATTGAAACACCTATTCTCATTGTGTAAATAATATGATATTGATTCATTCTTTTTTTACCATTGGGAATAGATTTAACCTGGGAGAAATTTAGAATTTTTATTATGATTGCTAACTATATAAGTACATAAAGTTTAGTAATAATTTATTTTTGTAGTTGTCATAGTTTAGTTCACTTGAGGGAACCTTGATAATGATGGTAATACTAGGTTTCAACCCAATAAATATATAAATTATTTGATACTTTAATTTTACAATCTAAGAATTTTATAAATGGAAATTGAATATATAACCTTAGTATTATTCCTCTTGATGTAATAGCTGATAGGAATTCAAAAATCAAGTCGTTATGAAATGTATAATAATGTCAGTTTTCTTTGCTTGACCTAAAAGGATTGTGTAGTAATATGTATTGGTAAGTTTTTATTATTAGTGTAATGATAATTATAATTATTAAAGGTTTTCGAGGACTTTGGGTACTAGTAGCTAAGTGTCATGTGGATTTTAATCATAATATTTTTTTATCTTTGAGTAGCTTACTAAATTATCATATGTATGTTGTTATTAGTCACTAGTTTTAACATTTATAATTGTTTATTAATTTGGAAAAGTGAAATGCTTTGGGAGTATAAATATCTTTCTCAATGTAAGATGATCCCTTCTATTTGACTATTTATGTAGTGAAGGTTGACAATATTCTAGAAAAAGATAAAGTTTAGAGATATAATTCTATGTTGCATCAGTATCATCTTGTATGTTTCTTGATTGAGTTTGAGTAGATGGTAATTATACATTTATTGGTCCAATGAGACATTGGTAAAGTTCATTCTTAGATATTGTCTTAAACCTAAGTTGACTTACCTTTGAAATATTCATGTTGTAGATTTTGAAATTGATGACTAATGATTGTATGATTTAAAGATATCAATTTATAATAATATTCTTTAATATAATTTTGTCAATGATTTATCTATAACAATTATTGTATTGATAATAAGTTTAAACTAGTATCAAAATAATTAGATTTAATTCCAATAGTGATTTGAAAATTATTTTATCTATAAGTCAAGAATCATGTTGAGTAATACAATTAGATATTAATTAGGTGAAAATTAAAATTCATTTGGATAAACCAATATTGTAATATCTGAGATTCATATTTGGTTGTTAGCATTAGTGTTGAGAACACACAATTTGAATAGTATAATAATGTTAAATACATAATATGGTAAGAAATATGGGTAATTATAGACTTGAAATATAGTGGGTTTAACTTACCTTGGTATTGTGTAATTATTGATTAATCTTAATATATAGTATTAGTCATACAAATAGCATTTGGTCAAACCCATGCAATTGAAATTAATGATTAAAGTTAATTAATTGTAACCTAGATTATTGTTGAGATTATTTGCATAAGCATTATATTTCACATATCTTAATCATTGTGGGAACCCTTTTTGGATGGTTGATCATGGCAAGTCTTAAGGCATCCCTTGAAATCTTGTTAAAAGAGTGAAATGAAATTGAGACTTAATTTCCTACCTTAAAATAATGGTTAGATACATCATCCTCTGAGATCACTTGTTGATGGATAGATGATTGTGTGCACTCTTATAAGATTTATTGAAAATTTACACTAAGATTTTTCTATTTAGAAATCAACCAAATTGGCTTAGAAATAGGATTCAATTAATAATTGAACTTAAGTTTTTTTTTTTTAATTTATTTATTTATAAATTTAAATTCTCGTATGATCATTTATGAATTAGGTTATATAATCATAAATTTTATACCTTTTTTGCATAATATTTGATGGATATGGTTCCTGGGACATTTGGCATTTTTCTACCCTTGATTCCATTTTTTGGCCTACAAAGTTGATTCAAAATTAAGTTGCCAAAATTAGTTAGAAGAGTCTTGAATAGAAACTAGAGCTTGTTAGTGATTCTTTTTACCTTTAAATTCATATATAAACCTTCAATCTTAAATTATATCTAGTTTTTATTTTTAGTGACCCCTTTCCAAATCATATTTATTCTAAATTTTCTTGTGTTCCTGATTTTAATTTGTGAGCTCACTCTAGAAAGGATGTTGTATTTATCATCCATCTTAATGATTATTAAATATGAAAATTAAAACCTCTTACCTTGAATTTCATATTCATGTTTAATCTTTCACATTTTTATTTCAACTTTTTTAAATATTTTTGGTGAGTCTTCCTTGTACCCTTGTTCATTAGTAGTTTCTTAAGTGAATCAAATTTTTGTTGTCAATTTTAGTTTGGTTTAGAATCTTTGGTTCACATTGGTATTACATTAAGTCTATTTTATGACTCATATGACTTTTCCATAGATTAAATTATCAATTTATAACTTTGATATACTTTTTAATATTTTTTGGATATTTTATCCAAAGTCATTTTGTGAGCCTGTGATGTGATTGTGCTTTTATGGTTTCTAGCATTATACTCTTCATTTAATTAACCCTTCACTATTTCCATTGTTGTGATCTCATTACATGATGGCTGCCATGTTAATATATCTAATATGTGATAGTAGTTTCTTTGATATACATTTGAGCTCATAAAGAGCATAATCTAGTTTCACAAAGTTTAAATTAATCCTTCTTGTTATGGATTATGAGTCATGGACCTTCAGTGTTAGCTTGTAATTATTCAATTTGTTCATACATGTGCCTTATTCTTTAGTGTGTTCCCTTTGTTATAAGAGGTTTAGGTATAGCTATAGTGTGTTGTAATTAGGAAGTGTTTTTGAAAATTAAACTCAATTGTAGTAAGTGTTGTTATCTATTTTCATCCCTTATGTAACTATATGTGATTGTTGAATTTCCTATATTTTTTAGTAGTAGTGTGTTTGATTGAAGTATTTAAAAAAATTTGGTGTGGTTTTGTGTGTGCCCGAGATATAAATTTTGGGAATTATATAATTTCATCATAAAAGAATTAAAAAATAGTGTAGTTATTAAGTATACAGTGGGCTAATATATTGGACTATTTATCCAAGTAGTAATATCAAATAAGCTCATAAATGAGTCATTGTTAATGTTAAATCAGCTAAAGATGTGTATAACATATCATTCTTGTATACATTAGTGTTAGACTAATCACCAGCATCCCCCTTATGGCTTTGTGACATGGATTAACAACCTCCTATGGGTGGTTATCTAGTATTTATATCGGGCATTAATAGGTTGATCTTTTGGTGTAATGACAAATGTTCCTTTCTAAAAATCTATATCAGAGCTATGGTAATGGGTTTGAATCCCTTTAGGTAAAGTTTGGGGGTGGGGGGTTGTTGGAATAATCACCAGCATTCCCCTTAGGGATTTTTGACATGGACTAACAACCTCCTATGGGTACTTATCTGACATTCGTATCGAGCATTAATAGGTCAATATTTTTGTGTAATGACAAGCATTCCTTTCTAATGATTAGGGGTCAATAGGAAATAATGAACATAATGGATCAAATTATTACCAAATGAGATTAAGTGATATGACCACCACTTGGAATAATATTAATCTATGTGACATTAGGACTAAAGAGGGTGTATTCCATTTTTCAAATCACACTCCATAATACAAATTGAAACCTACTTTTGGGCCAGATTTGGATACATACCCTAAAATTAATACCATCTACATTACATTTGTGTGTTAAATTTACACATTATGTGTGTGTGTGTGTGTGTGTGTGTGTGTGTGGAAGATAATTATCCTTTTAATTATGATACATTACTATAGACACATAAATTTAATCATTAAGTGTTTATTTCACTTGACATCCTTACCCTGCATAGCCAATTTGACATTTTAATAACTTATCTCTATGGGAGAATTATTTATTATAAAATATATATATATTTATACTAATAACATCACTTAGACATCCTTAATTTGTGTACATACTCTAGTTAGACCAATTCTAGTAGTCTATATTCTTCTAGAACAAGATTGTGCTAGGTCAGATACGGTCACATTGTGGCCTTGTCCACTAGTATATCCTTGTCTCCCATGTTCTAATAGTAAATTTTTAAATTAAATACATTACATTTTAACTTTTTTAGTTATTTTATAAAGGTATATTAGTGGAAATATTCAAAATATTCCTCTATATAAACACATCAGGGCTTCTTTAAACACATCTAGCAATCACTTGGAAATTCTATTGCACATTAAGAAAAAGATAACTAATCTTTAAAATTCAAATTATAAAGCATTATAACAATCATAGGCTAAGTATAAACTTTCTATATTGAAATTTAAGGGAACTCATCATCAATCATTTAAATCAATATATTTAGTTGAATTCATATAGCAAATTCAAAATTCATACACTCACTCTAGGAAGGAGAAATAAAATGGCCAGAGGCCATTTTAGGATATGTAGGTAGAACCCATATTATGTGGGGTTTTATGAGGGTAGCTTATATATTACATAAAACCTATTCTACCCTTTTTGAATTTGATATTTATTTGGTTTATAATGTAATAGCTAGGGTTTATATTTTACATGTCTTTTGCACATCAAAATGACATATGAAGTTAGACAATAAACCATTGTAGATAGGCACATGAACCCAAATAAAAAAATATTTTATATAGTCAACTAGGATGTGGAGACAATTAATATACAAGGATACATTTCAACATTTTCCTCCTACTCAACCTTGTCCCTATTGACAATTTTGACTCCCAAGTTAAAATGGCCAACCCTTATAGGTTTAAACTTTTCATAGGGTTACTCAAGATTATATATGGTATTTTTATGATATTTTTATTGTCTTCATGTGTTCATATTAGTCTTTTAATATATTTGTTTGAGGTTTAGTCTCATATGTACTTGTATAGTCATAAGGGTCATTTATGAGTCATGGTGTTTCCAAGTGTGGTCTAGGTCATGACATGGTAGTGAGTAATTAAATGAAGTTATATTTATGTCTTGAAATTTATATTATCATGTATTAACCTCTTACCATGCTTTTATACATTATAAATTATTTTAATCACCTTTCTTGGCCAAAGTTTATGAATTATATGTATCACTCTTGACAAAAAACATTTAAAGAATTGTCATAGTGTCCCTGATGTTAGATAAGGGTAAATAATGGTCATACCAAAAAAAACTTATAGTTTAATG
The DNA here is from genome assembly GCA_037957365.1 of Torreya grandis. Taxonomy (NCBI): domain Eukaryota; kingdom Viridiplantae; phylum Streptophyta; class Pinopsida; order Cupressales; family Taxaceae; genus Torreya; species Torreya grandis. The sequence goes on along the minus strand of JARHVA010010928.1, from coordinate 22,661 downwards.
CCTAAATTAAGGAAATGATCCTTTATAGGCACTAATGGGCACTTGTATGGACTTAAAAGATATAATTTCAAGTTAAATGGTTTGAGAGAGTCTCTTCATCTCCAAAAAGTCATATTCAAGCTTTGTATCAAGTTTTAGGTCTTAGATATACATATGACTTCTCTCTCTCTCTCTCTCTCTCTCTCTCTCTCTCTCTCTCTCTCTCTCTCTCTCTCTCTCTCTCTCTCTCTCTCTCTCTCTCTCTCTCTCTCTCTCTCTCTCTCTCTCTCTCTCTCTCTCTCTCTCTCTCTTCCATTGTTGCCTTCACAAGTTTGAAAAGACAACATTCAAATGCATGGTATGGCTAGAAGAGATAAATTTGGAGAATAGAATTTAGGAAAATGTTAAGGGTCATATTGAGTTTCCATTTTGTATCATTAGTTGGTATATTCATTCCTTATACTTTATAAATAAACATTAATAATGATAAGAGGTTATTATGTCTTATTCATTCAAGTAGGGTCTAGTTTTGCTCCTATTAACTTCACTATAGAATTTGATGCAAGAGAATGGGTTGTGTGATATGTTTTTAGAGATAAAAAATTACTCTTTTAAATGTTTTATTAATTAATAAAATCAGAATTATGATGTGTCTTCAACAAGAGGAAAAGTTTCTCAAGTGTATAGAGCTTCAATCACCTTGATATAAGTTTTTTGGGTTGGTTTGAAATGGTGTCACTCTCAGAAGGTTCAAAATTCTTAATAATTAATGAAAACCCCTCAATATTTCATGGTTAATTTTCCCTTTTCTTTGGAATTATTTCTTTGTATATGGCCTTTCAAGAGATATCATGTTCTCATTCTTGGAAGCATGTTATAGTTTGTAAATGGTTTTATACAAGATAAATTTCCAAGTTTGGTCTAAGTGTCAATGATAAATAAATTTTATGCATGAGAGAGAACTAATAAACATGTTATAATATCAATATAATAAAGATGGTACTCAGTGCACTCTCTAATAAAGGCTTAGACAAGCTCATTTCACCCATAGGTCTACAAACTTGTAGGTGAATATTCATGCATCTAGGTTCATGTTGAATATGTTTTATCAAAAGGAGAGATGTTATTTAAGATCATAAACACTCATTTGACACTTATTTATCCCATTGTATCATCAATAATTATGAATGAGTGAATAGACTCTAATTTATATGCATAAGCCTTATATATAAGCTGACTGTATAAAAATAGGTCATACAGACAAATGGACAAGTTGGGGGTGGAATAATGTTTAGTCAAGATGTATAAATACTATTTATTAAAATGGAAAGAAAATTTATAATAGTTTATACAATATCAAGATAACAAAATACTCAAGATTTTGACTGAATAGTCTATACAAGCAAGAAAAGAGACCTACATGTTATAGACTTATAGGTCCTCTTTTTGGACAAAATGAATTTATTCATGCCAAGAATAAATATTTAGAAACATGAATTTATACAATAATGAGAGAGGAAACATAAAATTTAAGGCACATAACCATTTGGAAGCTAAAAGAGAGTTCAATTTATTAAGTCTATAGCCTTAATGCTCATACATAGGCTTGAATATGAAGACAAGAAGGCAAAAGTTTATTGGCGATATGAAAAGGCCAAAGGAATTTGTAAGATAGTGATAAATAACCTCCCATGAAGTTTTAATAATTTAAATTTTCCATGATATAGTTTATAAGTTCAATTTCCAAAGTTTATGTTCAAAATCTTCTCTAATAACCACCTTCAACCAGACTTTGAGAAGGTACAAAGAATAGGTATGTGTTTGTGAAAGTGAAAAGTTTTGGGAAAATTTAGAAGGTTATAAAATATCAATAATATAATAAAGGAATTTATATTTTCAATTATTGGAAATTATATACCTAGAACAAAAAATGAGCATCTATAGGTTTGCTAAGAAAGATAGGTTATTTTCAAAGCTTGAGAAGAAAATGCCACCTACATTTATTGAGAGGGGGTTTTGGGTGAGATATTGAACAATTAAGGAAAAAATATAAGGTAAAATAACTCAAAACTAGATCAGAGAGTAGGATGACAAAATGGAATCACTTGACCCTTGCACACTTAGCTGAGTAACCTACAAGCTTGCCTATCTAGTCATGAAGAATGCTTGTTTGTTTTGAAGGAAAAAAATATCCAAGAAAAAGTATTTAATATCATAAGTGTTATATTATGATAATTTTATCTCCATAAGACCTTAAAATTAAATAATATGATGATAATTTATATAAGCTATATTTGGGCATGTAGAGCGTAAAACTAAGAACACTACACATGCAGACCTACAAGTATAGTCATGAAAAGGGTGAATTTTTGGTATCAAAGTGGAAGTATGAGGACTTTTATAAGTTCATTAATATATTTTATACCCTCCAAGACCATCCAAAATTAGGGGAAGATAATAAAAGTGACACTTAAGTCTATAGAACCTCCTCGAGCTTCACTGGGTGAATGACTGCATTTTAAACCATAACTTCTCTCTCTTGTAATTATATTTATATTATGAATGAGACATAATGGATTTTAGGGTTGATAAATATGTATAAAAACTTAAATATTATGGTATTTGTTATTGGATTAACTTCATCAACTTCATGAACAATGCCTAAGACTATCAACTACTCTCCAATGGTAATACAGAGACCTGAAGACCAACTTATTGCACTTAGATCTGTATAGACATGATGCATTGGATCCTATTCTCATAGGGAAAGTTTACAGGACTAATTAACTTGAAAATTATGGCATTGGTTTAGGGACTAAGGGCCCAGGGTTTATGAATAATCGTTAAGAACCAAAACTAGTTTAAAACCTTAGTAAGGACTCGATGTGGAAGATTGATCTCTAAAGTGAGTTTTATGACTTGGTTTAATATTATAACCAAAAAAATATTATTATAGACTAAAATTAGATTTTACCATGTACTTTTTCTATACTTGTAACTGTACTGGTTGCATTTAATGCCCTATTTTACAAGATTTTTAGATGTTTTATAAGGTCTTGAGAAATGGACACTTGAAAAATATTATAAGGGTGTTATAATATTTATTATACTTATTTAGTCATAAATATTTTTACATACAATCTTGAAACTTCCCAAAAAATTCTAGTTTTTCAATGTTGTCTTAAATAAGCTTTAAAAAAAACTAGGTTTTGAGAGCATTTCATGGTTATTACACTTCCATGAGGTCTCAGAACCTCAAATTTGGAATGGTGATTATTGATATGAATTTTAAAATTTATCCATGAAATTTTTGGTGGTTTCACATGTGCAGGAGAGATCTGAAGAAAAAAATTAGTCTTCTAGGCAAGGAGGCCTAACTTAGGCCTAATTTGGAGAAGAGAACAAGAAGAAAAAGAAACTTCCACTCACTCTTAGGACCTAAAAATTGACATGGAGTTTTAAATCCATAATGGGTCCTCAAATATATCTTCAGTTTCCTTGGATAATGAGTACACTATCCTACATAAGGAGGTTTACATGATTTTATGGCTACAAAGAAAAGAGGCCTAATGAGAGCTCAAGGAGCAAAATGGAGTCTTAAGAGTTGTTACATGAACCCCAAATGTATTGATTAAGGTTTTATAATATTTTTTAATTAATTTCATGGAAATAGAGTTCCTTAATGAAGTTTAGGTCAAGTTTTGATCCATTTAGACAAGGTTAGGTGTGGTAGATGAAGGGGTTTCAAGACACCTAAGCATATGGATGATGATTGCCACTAAAATTTTAGATTAAGGGAGTTTATAAATGTATTAAATATGTAAAATTATAATTTATTAAGGTATTAATAGTGATATTATGATGAAAAATCCCATTTGTCACTTCTCATATGTAAAGAAGCATAGTTTTGAAGAAGATGGCCAAGGTGTCAAATAAGTAGTCTAACTCCTATATCACTTGGATGATGAAGCATATTCAGAGGAGATACATATGTATTTGAAAGTATATTTTTAATATTATATAACTCCTTTATTTTTTTTAACTTTAACTATACACCTATCAATCTCCTCATCTGTATCCCTCTCTCTCTCTCTTCCTTATTTCTCTATATAAGCTACCACTTTTGGCATTGTGAGACATCCACATTTTGGTATGGAAAAACCGTAATAATTTTAATACTAATTTTTCCTTTGGAATAAATATTTAAATATGGTTTTATCCTCTCAAATTATTTCATAAGTGTGTTAAGTAGTTTATGGTTGAATGACAAGTTATAGCTATCTCTCTTTGTGTTCATCTCACTTTTCATGTTTTGTGTGAGTAATTTGCCTTATAACAAGTCTCATTATGTGTAAATGGTTGATTTGTGTGTCTTTAAGTGTGAATAAGACTAATTTTTTCTATTATAATACATACTATTGATCTAAATTAAGAAATACATTACATTCTACCTTCATGTTGAAATACTTTTGCTAGGAGAACCTTGGGTTTTGAGATTAGTTTTGCAAATTGTCTTTCATAGTAAGTAAGATTTTGGAATTGATATTATTGCATCACCTATATTATATTATTTTTTAATATCCTTCTATACCTTTTCCTTCAAATCAATTAGGTTGGTGGTTAGTTTTAGGTATTGTGCAAAGGGAGCTCGCCCTTCAATCTAGAGACTCACCTCTAAGAACTGTCACCTACAACATATGAGGTGTTTCAATGTTATTAAAAATTTAAATAGGCTTTATTATCCCTCCTTATGGTGAAAATTTGGTTGATAATTTTTTTAATTCCAAATAAGACCTCATGGTCCAAGAAGTTGTTAAAAATAGATATTGATCTTGACAAATATGAAGTTGTAAAACTTTCTTCATCCAGTATCTAGTGACTCCAACAATCATCAGCTCTTGGTTAAAACCTAGTGATTCATTTTCATGCCTAAATTAAGGACAACTTATATATATATATATATATATATATATATATATATATATATATATATATAATACTCTTCATTTAGAATAAAGAGGTTTGTTAACACCCATCCATATTCAAATAAATCTTGTGTTGATCACTTACCTATTAGGAGACTTTTCTTGGGTCCAAATTGCAATATGTCAGCTCTAAAGAAACTACCCTTTATTTACTTCAATGTCCATATTCCTTTATCAATTTATCACTATGTTGAAATTTTTATGTCAACCCTCAAAAGTGTGCCTTCATACTGTTTCTATGCAAAATTGCTTTCTACATTCAAAGAAGAAATAAGAAACTGAAATAAAAGGTTAAGGCTAGAAGTACCTGATAAAGTTGAGTGCACCAAAATCAGACGTTGGAAGATTCTCCTCTTTGGCTGTGGAGGAATGACACCTACGAAAAAGAGACTAAAACATGGAAAGATGTTAGTCAAAGATATGGTGGGTTGTCGGGCGAACGCCCGATCTCAGAATTACGAAGACTCCCTAAAAGGATATCAACCCACTGATAAAAAGTGTAATGTTGGATGAAAGTAAATAATAAAAGATGAAATGACAGAAATAAATGATAGAAAATAAAATGCGTACTTGATATGCAGCACTGTTCTGCACAGTCGCCGGCGTCGGTCTCTGTTGTGCCGACGTCAGTCTGGGAAGGTGCCGACATCGGTTAAGGTGCCGTCGTCGGTCGGGGTAGTGACCGGCATCGGTAGGGGTAGGTTCTGAAAAAGTCTGAACAGGTTCGGGACAGGGTCTGGGAGAGTCGGGACAGGGTCTGAGCAAGGTCTGAGAGAGTCAGGACAGGGGCAGGGATGTAAATGAGGGATGCTAGGTCTGAACAGAGTCGGGATAGGGTCTGGGTAAGGTCGGGTTGGGTCTGAGGAATTGGGATAACAGAACTGATAAATAATAACTAAGGAAGAAATAAAATAAATAGAATAAATACTTACCTGCCAGAAGACGCGATGAAAACCATAGTTGGAGTTGTCTGTGCAGTGCCAGATTGAGTGTAGGTTGGTTGATGCCGAGAGTGTTGATGTCAGAGTTCACAGGTTGATGATTGCTCAGGGTTCGATTGATCAGCATTTCGAATAGCATTCAGGATAGTGTTTGGGGTCTGGTCTCAAATGGTTGGCGGAGGTTGATGAAGGCGGGGGACGGTTCCAGAGACGGTTCGTCAACCGTTTTGGGAAACTGAATGATAACTGATAATGGATAACGGCAAGGTGACCGACGTCGGTAGGATTGCCGACGTCGGCCGATAAGTGACCGATGTCAGTGACATCGGCTAGGTAAAGACTGTCGTCGACAGATGCACAATGGGGATAGAGTCTAGCTTTAGCTCTGTGCTCATTGTTACATGCTGCCAGGGTCAAGGTTGGTGGAACAAGTGATCGACAAGGGTTAAATAGGTGAAGAAGAATAAGACGGGGAGTGACCAGGGGAGTCGACATGATTTCGGTGTCTACATTTGCCCCTTTTTGTCTTGTTGGTTGTTCTGACAAACTGCAAGACAAAAATAGGAGTGATTGCCCCAGGTGAGGGATAAGGTTGATTTCGTCTTGTTGGTTGTTCGAATGAACTGCAAGATAATAATAGGAAGTGGATAGGTTGCCCTGATTATGGATGAGGTATTCCCCCTCAAAGCAGGAGTCGAGGGAAGGGAACCAAGAATCGGGTGCTGATTTGACAAAGAGTGGATGAAAAAGGGGTGAGGGTGAATGCTGCAAAAGTTGTGATTGCACGCATACCACTGCACGAGATGGTCAGGTCAAAAGTGTCGCAGGTCAAGGGTCGAGGAGTGCCAAAATCAAAGTAACCAGGCCCCAACATTTAGTCATCTACTGATCGAGTCACTCAATCTAAGCTGAAGCTCCAAATGGGTCGTCGCGTTCTAGGTATCCCGGGCTCAGGAAGTGCTCCTAGAAACACGAAAAAGCCACAAGTAGTGTGGATCAACCGGTTTGCGATCCTATACTTGTGAGGGTTCAAAAAGGTCTGCGCACAATTCTGCTAACCAGTCATGAGGTAGCATACATGCAAAAACAACCAAGGCAATAATGTCTTGGAAGTAGTCAAGGTCAGCGGAGATAGGCATGATCTCCAATGGTTGGTGGTCGAGGGGAGGAATGGACGAAAGGATGTGGTTGAGATAACCCCAAAAGACCCCATGTCAACTGAGTGCTGCCTACATAGCCCTGGTGATAGGGCCTCAGGACAATGTAGTTCTCCCTAGAAGGGAGGGAGGGTCAAAAATGGGTCATAGTCAAGGACAAGATTATGGTTAAAAGAAGGAAAGAAGGTTTGTCCATCAGAGAGACGAACAAACGAGAATGGTCGAGCTAACCTCAGAAGACCCCATGTCAACTGAGTGCTGCCTACATAGCCCTGGTGATAGGGCCTCAGACCAATGTAGTTCAAACCAAGCGTCCGAGTGGTAGACAGGTGGTTAAAATGGTTGATAGATTGGTCGATGATTGGATGAAATGATGAGGAAAAAAAGATGTTGCAGCCTTTTCCAAATGGTGTATTCTGCAACATTGGTTGAGGGGTTTTTCATCCCTAGCAATATTCCATATTCGTGATGGATGTATGCTAAAAATGAATTGAGGTTTATTTATGCTTCAGCAAGTATTGGTTTATGCTGAACATAAATTGTGGCGGGTCGATAGTTTCCATGTGTATTGGTGTCCATAGAAACTAGGGTGAATAGGCTAGGTCAGGTTGATGGTTTGAAAAGAGAGTTGAGTTGAGTCGATTGACAAGTGATGAAAGTGAATGTGACCAAAGTGTAGAAGAAGTGAAAAGCATATTGCTCTTTCATTGACAAGGACCAAAAAGATAGCATAGATAGGGGTTATGAGAACCAAGAGCCCCATTCATGCGTGACGTCGTTGACCATAGTTATGTTAGAGCGGTAATCAAATCACTTCGACATTAAAGTGAGCTCAAAGTCCCTTGAGTGGGTGATAGGAGGAGGAAGAAGGGTAACCCGTTTTAAGAGCAAAGATAACGATGCCCCTTTTTATAGGAGACCCTGAGACAACTATAAGTCAAGTCCATGACTTATTCATTTTTTTATTTTTTTTTTTGGCGCAGACTGATCAATGCGGGAAGCCTGCATAGAGATGTCATTTGTTTGGTGGTCAGGTTGTGAAGCTGATCAATGCGGGAAGCTTCTAAAATAATGTTGTTTATTGCCAGATTAGTCATAGCCATCCTTCGAGGGAGTGGTCTAGATTTTTGTTTAATATAAAGGCTTTTGAATAGCTGTCCTTCGAGGGAGCAGTCTATTTATTACAGCAATGATAGTACAGCTGTCCTTCGAGGGAGCAGTCTATTTGTTTGAACATCTTGATTTGTTTTTATACAAATGTGAGTCATGGACAAGATTATAGAAGGTCAAGGACTCCCTTTTATGAGGACAAAGCATCCATACCGCATAAAAGGGTTATAAGAATTGTTAAGAGGAATAGGGTTGAAAGGAGGTAGGATTAAGAGGATGGGGATTGCTCAAGGGACGAGCTCAAGTTAAGTGTCAAGTGGACGAGTACTCGACTAGCAATAGAACGGTCACAGATGCAACACATTAAGAGGCTCAGGTTCTGGGTGTCCATCAAGAGAAGACAGACGATAAGTCCCTGATCCATACTTGTGCATGATAATAAAAGGTCCGAGCCAATTAGGAGCAAACTTGCCTCGTTTACTTCACTCCATATTGGTCACGTGTTGATTCTCTTTGAGGATGAGGTCTCTGATGTTGAAATCTCGTTCTCGCAGATTTTTGTCATAGGTGTGTTTGATGCGACGTTGATAGACATGGAGATGATTAAGGGCAGCAAGACGGCATTCGTCAAGTAACTCAAGTTAAGCTAAGCGATCTTGACGAAAGTCATTGTTGGAAAGGATATCATGTAGAGAAATGCAGAGAGACGGGATCTGTACTTTGAGAGGTAAGACAACCTCTGTTCCGTACATGAGAGAAAAAGGAGTAGCACCCGTAGAGGTTCAGATGCTAGTGCGGTAAGCCCACAAAGCGAAGGGAATGTGAATGTGCCAATCCCTGCCTGTGTCACTGACCACTTTCATGAGAATTTTGGTGAGAATTTTGTTGGAAGCCTCGGCCTGCCCATTTGCTTGTGGGTAGTAAGGCGAAGAGAAACTAAGTTTGATGCCAAAGGAGTCACATAGCTTTTGGACAGTTTTGTTTTTAAAGGACTTGCCGTTATCGGTGATGATTTTATGAGGGACACCGAAATGACAGATGATGTGGGTGTTGATGAAGTTGACGATCTTGTCAGATTTTGTGGAAACGAGAGGAATGGCTTCCACCCACTTGGTGAAATATTCAGTGGCTGTGATGATGGATTGATGACGAAGAGACGAATGAGGATTAATCTCACCGATGAGATCTAAACCCCATTGAGAAAAAGGCCAAAAATCCTGAGCAATTTGTAAGGCGTGACTGGGGAGATGAAGCAAGTTAGAGTGCTGCTGACACTTGATGCAACGCCGAACATAATCGCTATAGTCTTGATGAAGGGAAGGCCAATAATAGCCTAGACAAAGGATGCGCTTGGCAACCGAATTCCCACTGAAATGTCCGCCACAAATCCCGTCGTGGACTTGTTGAATGGCTTGAGATGCTTCAGTGGAGGTGAGACAGCGAAGAAGGAGGCCATCGAAGACTCGCTTATAGAGAAGACCCCCTAGCATGGTATAGCGAGCAGTACGCTTGATAAAAGCTCGTCGTGCATTACTAGAGAGGTTGGGAGGAATGACAGAGAAAGATAAGAAGTCTACAAGTTGCTTATACCAAACATCTTGTGGGCTTGGGTCTATAGTGTTGACATGATGAATGTGAGGAGAGATATATGAAGGCAATGGCACACGACACACCATGACAAAAAGTCTAAATGCAGATGAGGAAGATGGGATATGGGAAGCAAGAGAAGCCATAGTGTCAGCAAACTTATTCATGGATCGAGGAACAGTCTGCAGGAGGAAATGATCGAAAGATGCAAGGAGAAAGTCAACACAGTTTTTGTACCTTTGCAAAATTTCATTTTTACAGAGGTATGAACCGTTGACCTGATTGACAATGAGCTGTGAGTCACCGAAGATGTTGATGGACTTGATGCTGAGAGAGAGGGCGGTCTGAAGTCCCAAAATTAAGGCCTCGTATTCGGCCATATTATTGGTACAATCAAAGTCAAGCTTAAAAGATAGAGGCATGGGCTCTCCTTCGAATGGAATGAGAATAACCCCAGCACCCCCACCTAGTTGACATTTGGAACCGTCAAAGAACATAGTCATCTGATAGGTGATGTCATCGGAGGAAAGCGTAGTGATAGACTCATCAGGGAATTCACACTGCGAAGGTTGATTGTCAGGAAGAGGGGCATCTGCTAGTTGATCAGCGATGGTTTGCCCCTTGATAGATTTCTGCTGGATGAATTTGAGATCGAACTCAGCAAGCAGCATGAGCCATCGAGCCATACGTTGATTCTGATATGGCTTGGAGTGCATATACTTGAGAGGGTCGGTGTGGGTGATGACAAAGGTTTTGTGACTAAGAAGATAGTGGTGAAGCTTAGTAGCAGCAAAGACTAACGCCAAACAGAGTTTCTCGATATGGGTATACCGAGTTTCATAGTCGACCAGTGTTCGACTGATGTAATAGATGGCTTGCTCACGGTGATGCTCGTCTCGGTGCGTGATTATGGCACCTAACGAATGGTGAGTGGCTGAGATATAAAGGTAGAAGGGTTGGTCGTCTTTAAGTGGAATGAGGACTGGTGGAGAGACCAGATAGCGTTTTAAGGCTTCAAAAGCCTCTTGACAGTTCTTATCCCATGTAAAAATGATGTCCTTAAGGAGATGATGAAAAGGTTGACAGCGGTCTGAAAGCTGCGAGATGAAACGGCGAATGGACTAGAGCTTGCCTTACAAACTGCAAAGCTGCTTGAGATTAGTCAGGGGAGGCATTTCGAGGATAGCGCGAATCTTGGCGGGATCTATCTCGATGCCACGGAAGGAAACAATGAAGCCGAGAAGCTTGCCAGAGAGGACCCCAAAAACACATTTCTTGGGGTTAAGACGAACATGGTACTAAAGAAGATGAGAAAAGATGATTCTGAGAATGGTCAGATGGTCACGGCAAAGCTTGGATTTGCCGAGCAGGTCATCCACATAGTCCTCCATGATTTTGTGGAGGAGATCGTGGAAAATGTAGGTCATGGCGCGCTGATAAGTAGTGCCTACATTTTTCAAGCCGAAAGGCATGACTCGATAGTAGAAAGTCCCCCATGGGGTGATGAAAGTAGTCTTGTGCTGATCTTTTGAAGTGATCAGGATTTGATTGTATCCTGAAAACCCATCCATAAGAGATAACATCTCATGGCCGGCTGTAAGATCAACAAGCTGGTCAATGTTAGGAAGAGGAAAGTCGTCTCTGGGACAGGCTAGGTTGAGGTCACGATAGTCTGTGCAGATCTGAATCCCCCCAGTTGCCTTGGTGACTGGGACGATGTTAGAGACCCACTGTGGATAGTCGATGGGCTGGATGAAGGAGACAGAAAGGAGGTGTTGAAGCTCCTCTTTAACAAGGAGGGCAACGCGAGGATGCATCTTTTGAAGCTTTTGCCTGACAGGCTTAGCCTCTGGTTTGGTGACAATGTTATGGGTAACGATGGTGGGGTCGATGCCAGGCATATCACTGTAAGTCCAGGTAAAGGCCTTGCTATGGTCAGAGAGGAAATGGGTATAGTCAAGCTGCTCCTGAGCGTCTAAAGATTGGCCAATCTTTAAGACATGAGGAACATCAGAAGAAGGAAGGTTGATGTCAATGGTTGATTCATTTAACATAACTTGGGTCTCAGAAGGGAGGGAGCGCTGGATAAAAGAATCGTCAGCGCCCATGTAAGAAAGAATGGCGTCATCGTCAACGCAATGAACAGTGTGGATGGTTGCTGACTCATCTTCGATCATGCTGGGAAGAATGAGAGGGAGAGATTTGGACACCCCATTGAGCTGATAAGTCAAGGGGTCTAGGCGGATAGTGTTTATGGAAAAAAAAAACTAGGAGGAATGGAAACCACTGACTTCGTAGGTGAAGGTGGCGAAATAGGTGAGTGTGGAGGAGATTGGTTAAGGATTGGTTCAGGATAAAGGTCTACAGGGTCTTGAGTGGGGTCGTGATATCCCAGACCATACCGTTTCTTGGTGTCGTCATCATTGAGCGGTTGGATAGGCTGATGGGAGCCTTGCTCATAGCGTCCGAAACCAAAACCCTTCCATGCACACCTGTAAAGGTAAGTGTGTGCAAAGGCGGGGTTGCCAAGAAATGAGAAATCTGATGTGAAAGGTTGAGGTGAAGAAAGAAGATTACCGTCAAGAGGAGCTTGATTAAGCCCCCCATAGATGAGGTTAGTGCAAAGGTGAGGGGGACCATAAGGTATGATCATCCCTATCCGATGGTCGTAGGTGGGGCTGTGATGAAGGCATCCATACTCTTGTGGAGTTTGGAACATGTCTAAAGCTAGAAAGCGATATTCTCCCAATGAAAGTCTTTGGAAGACGTCTTCCATGGGGTCTGTGGTTGTCGCTTGAAGGAGAGGTGTAAGGGCGACCGCCTGTTGCGAACTGGTTGAAGCTTCTGCAGATGGAGGCAGTGCCGGGGTTAACGGCTTGATAGGAATGAGGACATCCTTTGGATGGTAGGTGGTATTGCATGTTTTGAAAGGTGAAGGGTCAGCGGGAATGGTGTGGACTTGTCCGTCATGCTCAAACTTCACACAACGGTGCAAGGTGGAGGGGACACAAGACATGGTGTGGATCCAAGGTCAACCCAACAAGATATTGTATTGGAACTCTCCTTCGATGATGTAGAAGAGCTCCGAGACTGTGCGTGGACCTACACGAATATGAAGGATGACTGTTCCAATGGTCGTGGCAGTAGTGTCATTGAAAGAGCGCAAGATCGCGTCAGTTTTGGAGACGCAATTCTTGGGAAGAGCTAACTGATCAAAGGCATGGGTGGAGATGATATTGATGCTAGCGCCTCCATCAATCATAACGCGTTTAATGCATGTCTGATCGATATAGGCAGTGATGAAGAGGGCGACGTCCTGATCTTCTGCATTGGATGTGGGAATCTCAGAATCGCTGAATGTTATGGAGGCAATAGGGGCTAAGGAGTGGACAAGGGTAGCAAGTGGTTGGGGGTCCTCAGGTTGGACCTCCGCTGCCTGTAGGGCTTGGATGAGGGCCTAACGATGTTGGGGTGAGGTTTGGATAAGATCGTAGAGGGACATCTTCACAGGCGTCTGGTGAAGCTGTTTCAACATGGAGTCGTGGATTGGTCCAGAAGAAGAAGAAGAAGAGGAGGGTTGAGGCGTGCCAAGGATAGAAATCTTAGGCTTAGGTGGTTGAGGTGGATTGACAAAAGGGTAGGTCCAAGGAATGGCAGCTTTTTCTTTCACCTTGTCCTTCTGTGACCTAGTGGTGATGTGAATGGCATTGATTTCAAAGATGGGAGGTGAAGATGATGAAGGGGTTGTAACTGGTTGATGAGATGTGGATGGATTTGAAGAGGTGGATGGTTTATGAGAAGGAGTCGGGGGGCGGTCGAAAGTGTCCTCAAAGAGAAGAGTGTCTTTCTCCAGATAACGGTGAATGACAGCCTTGAGGGCACAGCAAGTCTCAGTGTCATGTCCTGGTGTACGATGATATAAACAAATCTTCGTGTCGTCGAACCAGGAGGGTTTAGACCCCAGAGGTTGAAAGGGCTTGATGGGTGGAAGAGTTATGCTAGAAGTTTGAAAAAGTCATTGCAAGATTAAAGAGTATGAACCCACTAAAGGATCCATGCTCATTGATGTATGCAATGTTGGTGACTTTTGCTTGGGTGAAGTTGGAGGGGGTTTTCGTACCACCTTTTGGGTTGATGGTGCGATGACAGGTTGAGACGGTACATTCTTCGTGAGAGGTATCGCCCTTTTGGGAGAGGGTAAGCTAGTGGTCGGTAAAGGAAGCAAAGGAGGCAATCGGTTTTGATTAAAGGTTGGAGCGGGAAGGACTCTGGTTAGGGTTGAAGGATGCGGGCCCAAAATGGAGGGCAATGGTGAAGGAAGAGGAGGCATTCGCCTCTGTGGTTTGGCAGTCTTTTGTGATTTAGGTTGAAGATTACTATTAGTTGAAGTTTGGGTTAAGTCCACCTTCACTTGTGGATGAGTGAGGGTGGAGAGGGGGCGAACGCCAAGTGATTTGATAGGTTTAGGCAGAGTAGATGAGGGTTTTGGTTTTGATGAAGTTGATGAAGATGTAGACGGTTTGGAAGTGGAGATCAGATTTTTGTTGATAGTCTTAGGAGGTTCCGTCATGGGAGGATAAGCAGCATGAGATGAGAGGGCCCGGGCTTGTTGAAGAGCTGTGAGACGGTCCCACAATCCCTGATGTTCCACTTTCCTAGAAGGGAGAAGTTCGAGTCTCTCCACTAGTCGAGAAAATGGCTGAGAAGATGTGGGATGAAGTTTGGGCTCTTGAGAAGACGTCGACGGTTGTGGGAATGAAGGTAAGATGGATGTAGTAGTCTTGGGTCTAAAGCATGGTGAAGTCGTAACAGGTTCATGTTTGGTTGGAGACGAAGGAGAGATAGGTTCTTCTTTGGGTGGAGAAGAAACTGGAGAATGAAGCTCCTCAAGTGGGTAAAGGGCAGGGATGATAGTGCCCTCCACTTGTGGTCGAGGAGTAGGAAAGGTTGGGTCCTCCATGGGCAGCAAGAAGGAAGATGGTGAAACTGGCGGTGCTGGTAAGGTCGAGGCGTCCTCTAAAATGAGAGAAGTTGAGGGAGAACTAGCCGGTGAAAGAGGTTCGTCCATATGTGATGGACTGATGGATGAACTCACCTCTTGGGGTTGGTTAGAAATGAGGGGCGAGACCGTATTGACTGTTCGAATATTATGTTCATGGGTATTGTCAGTCAAGGTCTGGACGTTGTTTTGGGTTGGTGGATGATTAGGGAATGGTTGTTTGAAGATATCGATACCCTGATTAGGAGGGGCGTTAGGATTGTCAAGGATGAGGTCACCCTTTTCCAACATGTCTTGGACTATGTTTTTAAGGGTTTTACAGTTGCCCGTGTCATGACCTTTAACACGGTGGTAGTTACAGAAGTCATTTTCCCTATACCACGCAGGGATGGTGCGTGAGGGATCAAATTGTGGTGGAGGTCGGATCTGAGGGAGATTGATGGCCCCTTGTTTGACGAGTTTTTCCAGCACAGATGCGTATGATTCTCCAAGTGGAGTAAACTATTGCTGTATGTATCTCTACTGAAATTGATGAGTGGCGCTCATAGATTTGGATGGTTCAGATTGATTAGTTGAAGGTGAAGAGGAAGAAGATCTAACAACCACAGCATTTGCTGAAGTTTTAGATTTAGAATTGGACGAGGAAGGCTTAGAAGAGGGGTCATTGGTTTTGGAGTTGGGATTCTTACTCCGCAACTTGACTTTATTCTCCTCAACGGCACGTAACTCAAGTTTACGAGCCATCGTGAAGGCTTCATCAAAAGTGCAGAAGGTTTGAACCCTCAAGGTAGAAGAAATATGTTTAGTGCAGGCTTGAGAGAAAAGTTCAATAAGCTCAGGCTGGGGTAAGGAAAATAAAAGTTGATTGATAAGGCCCCTCCACCGAGCAACAAAATCAGCAATGGATTCATCCTCAAACTGGCAGATAGAATAGAGGTCTGTGATGGAGACCTTCTTGGTGATATTGATGGAGAAATGATCGAGGAAGAGCTAGGCCAGCTGAGTGAACGTGAGGATGGAATGACTGGGAAGAGAGCTGTACCAATCAAGCGCAGCACCCGAGAGAGACATGGGAAACGTGCGTAAGAGTAACACATCGTCGTGGGCGATAAGGTAACAGGTGTGTCTGAATGCCCATAAATGTTGTTGTGGGTCTTCCTTGCTTTGGAAATGAGAAAACTTAGGAAGTTCCCACTGGCTGGGATATGGTCTGATAGGGACAGAAGGATGGATGGGCTCATTGCAGATTTGTTCATACGAGAGCGTATTGCGCGAGCCGGTAACGGAGGTCTCTAGGTTGGACATTTTATCCATCAGCATCTTGATAATATCTACTGACGGATTGGTGGGTGGAGTGCCTCCTAGATTGTAAGGCGCTTGAAAAAGGTTGGAAGAGGTATACGACGTAGTCAGTTGTACCAATAAGGGTGCAACGTACAGATGACTAGTCGTAGGGACAGAAGAAGTGACTAAGGATGGTTGGATAGAAGACATGGCTAGGTTTGATGTGGTCATGGGAGGTTGACTAGAGGTAACATGGGCCAATGGATGGGTAGCCACCCTAGTGTTGATAGGAGTAAGGGTAGGCGGAATGGAGACGACCAAGTTTTGAAAGGGGGTAGAAAGTGGTTGAGTAGACTGAGATTGATTGGGGGCCAAAACCTCGGTGAAAGTGGGCCCAATGATGGAAGGAGAAGCCACACTTGGATGGTTGGTAAGAGGTTGGTCATTGTTTGAGGTAACAGCCTGGGTATCTAAGGGTTGGACTACGGACGTCGTTGATACGGCTACAGTTTCGAGAAGAGAAGTCGGCATTCCATAGATTGGATTGCCCGAGGAGTCTCGCGTTTGGCTATTCGCGAGATAGTATTGCAAGGCTGCAGTATTGAGGTCCAAGAATCGTGCAAAATCTTGGTCCCCTTCTGGGATAATAGGCGTTTGGGTCAGAGATGGTCTGGTAGGAGTTCTTTCAGTTTTTGAGTTGAACTCCATTATAGGGTTGGTTGTAGGCGGGGTAGACGGAAGAGGATGATGCCTCGCGTGATCGACTAGAGCCTTGGCTTGGCTACGAGTCAGAACCATTCAAGGCAAGGAAGAATGTCCTCACAAGCTCAAACAAGCAGATAAGAACCAAAAAGATGAAGACACAAGCAGATCCTAAAACCCTAGAAGTAAATTATTAGGATTATAGTGGCTTATGCCTTAGAATGTGTAGAGAGGAAGATTGGTTTTGTGAGTCGGGTCCTAGAAGAAGCAGTCTATGGAAGGTTTCGGGTTTTGTTATGGTGCTCAAGAAGTCTGTGTTAGGGTCTGGTACGTGGCTTGGTGCTAAGGAGCAAGCTCCCCTCACTTCACGATTCCAGTGGTTAGCTGGTTTCGCTTAGCCAAGATATACCTCGCCTAAAGATTATACTCCGCCAGAGAACGGAGTGGGCTTCCCCCTTGGTGATGAAATCCAAGTAGGGTCACTAGGATGGGTAAGGTATCCACTGGGGGATGAAATCCCAGTCGGGCCTTGTCTCAGGTAAGTTAAAATGTTTGTTTTGTGCAGGTGGTTTGGTCGTGTAACATGAAGTGATCTAGATTAATTCAATATGCGGTTTAATTACTATGTGTGGTCTAAGAGATGCAGGCAAACAGAAATGAATGCAAAGTGTTTTAATGTCCAAGTCGAAATGTTTGTTCGTATGGAGACGAATGGAGAAAGAGTCGAAGAATATGAGTTTAGCTAGTCTAAAAGTGCAAGAAAGAAATGTTCGTTTTAGTTCTGCTTATGATGTCGTTTAAGAAGAGACGAAAGGAGGCGAAAAGGAATAAACCTAATGTGCATAAATGAATGAAAGAAAGAAAGAACCCAAGGAGGACCTAGCGTCCCACCGGGCGTGCCAGAATGTTTCTATGCAAAATTGCTTTCTACATTCAAAGAAGAAATAAGAAACTGAAATAAAAGGTTAAGGCTAGAAGTACCTGATAAAGTTGAGCGCACCGAAATCAGACGTTGGAAGATTCTCCTCTTTGGCTGTGGAGGAATGACACCTGCGAAAAAGAGACTAAAACACGGAAAGATGTTAGTCAAAGATATGGTGGGTTGTCAGGCGAATGCCCAATCCCAGAAGTACGAAGACTCCCTAAAAGGATATCAACCCACTGATAAAAAGCATAATGTTGGACGAAAGTAAATAATAAAAGATGAAATGACAGAAATAAATGACAAAAAAATAAAATGCGTACCTGATATGCAGCACTGTTCTGCACAGTCACCGGAAGGTCGGGTCGGGTCTGAGGAATTGGGATAACAGAACTGATAAATAATAACTAAGGAAGAAATAAAATAAATAGAGTAAAAACTTACCTACCAGAAGACACGATGAAAGCCATGGTTGGAGTTGTCTGTGTAGTGCCGGATTGAGTGCAGGTTGGTTGATGCCGAGAGTGTTGATGTCAGAGTTCGTAGGTTGATGATTGCTCGGGGTTCGATTGATCAGCGTTTCGAATAGCGTTCAGGATAGCGTTTGGGGTCTGGTCTCGAATGGTTGGCGGAGGTTGATGAAGGCGGGGGATGGTTCCAGAGACGGTTCGTCAACCGTTTCGGGAAACTGAATGATAACTGATAATGGATAACGGCAAGGTGACCGACGTCGGCAGGATTGCCGACATCGGCCGATAAGTGACCGACGTCGGCGACATCGGCCGGGTAAAGACCGTCGTCGATAGATGCATAATGGGGATAGAGTCTAGCTTTAGCTCTGTGCTCATTGTTACATGCTGCCAGGGTCAAGGTTGGTGAAACAAGTGATCGACAAGGGTTAAATAGGCGAAGAAGAATAAGACGGGGAGTGACCAGGGGAGTCGACATGTCTCCAAAATCTATCACTACATGGGATGAATTAGGTGACTCTTTGAGAAGGATATTTGAAGATAAATATGATCACTTAACTTTGACCAAGAAACTTTTGATAATAAAGAGAGTAACTCAAGAAGCCATAAAATACTTCAAAACAAGATTATAAAATACTTTGGATAGGATCCCAATATTGGTAAGGCCTATTGTACATCATTTTTTCTTTATTACCTCAAAACATTCAATAGTGACATATCCATGATGATTCAATCCATGGGAGGGGATACTTTTCATAATGCCTATGAGACTAATATAAGGGATGATAATTACCTTATATAGGATAGGAAGATATCTCCTAGACCACCCATGCCTTTATTTATTGATTTGTAAACTCATATACCCATTGTTGTTCCCATCCCCACACCCAAGCATAATCAAGTTGCCTCTAATTAACTAATCAAGTCAAAAGAGGAAGATTTGATCAAGGATATTAGAGAATAAAATCAAAATCTTAAGAGGAAACAATATCAATAGTAATGGAGGTATCTTCAAGTGCCTTACTAACCTTATCAATCTTATCAAGTTCTTGTTGACCAATTTTGACTTTTAGGTCAAAATAGGGCACCCCTAGTAAAAAATTTCATTTTTAGGACTATAAGGGGGTAAAATATATTTTCATAAGGTGTTATATAGCTCATTTCATGTCTCGCAATGCTATATTAGCCTTGGTCACTCATTTCATTAGTTTATCATGTCATTTGGGGTCATTTCAAGGGTCTAAATGGTGCATTTAATGTTTTGTATGCATCTCTTGGGAAACATGCAAGTTTAAAAAACATGATGTCTTCCCCCATGTGTCATTATAAGTCTTAATTAATTGATAAGACTAGAATTTTTAGGTTCAATTAGAATAAATTTAGTTTTCCTAAAGAAGAGGAAGAAAATGACACATTTATAGGCTCCTTGGGAAGCATAAAATATGTGAGGAGGCCATGGAACATCTATCAATATTACTAAATATAATTTACCTTTTTTTTAATCTATAAATACAAATTTTAAGCCAAAACCATTCATCTCTCTTTCCCTTCTTCTTAGCATAGTGAAGTCACTTGAAAGTTTTTACTTAGTACAACTAACATATAGATTCAAGAAAAATGATCTTGGGGGGCATATTATAAAATATATTACCTTAAAATCCATATAATAATTTTGAATATTTTTTAATTGTGATTCATGAACCATTATTCAAAGTGGACTATGCAAAATTGCCTACTCATCTGTGCACCCTTTCAAGTTTTCTTTCATTTTGGGTAAGTCTATATAAATTAGTTATAAAGATTATTTCCAAAGTTTTTTGGATTCATAATATAATTATTAAAACACTTTGTTTCATGTTTCAAGTGGTTTTTTATGAGATAACCAACTCAATTTTTAGGAAGATACACTATTTTACATTATGGGTAGTTTTCACCATTTTTAGGAAGTTTTGTGGCTTTGTCCAATAGTTCCAAGTGGTTGTGTTAGTATTATTTACATGTATTTAAAGGTCCTCATGGTTATTCTAACATTTTAACCTTATTACCCAAATCATCTCCATGTTTTTACATCACATATCATACCATACAACTAGTCTGCCATATGACTATCATACTAGTCAACTAGGTACTTGTAAGGGGTTCAAAATTAAAACATAGGTTTTATAACTTGTTAAAAATTGTGGAAATTATATTATATTTTTTAAGAACCAGTCAAGATATCAATATTTTTCATGAAAACATCCATACACACACAAGTTTCCAAGTTCTATGTTTCTACCTGCATACAAGGAATGGTCACCTACAGGTAGTCTAGTAGAGAATTAAATATTCATTTCAAGTTTGAAACATGTTAGTGGAGATATTTTGAAATACTAATATGATTAAAAGATCCTAAAAAACTTGTCTAGATGGTTGGATTACTAATAAGTTGAAAGTCACTTTCAAAACATAGTTGATTGTGTTTAGGACTATCTACCCCAAAAAATGAAAATAGAGATCGTAGGGGTTGTTGTATGCCCTTGAAACATATCTCTTAAAGGTTTTAGGACACTTAAATTGGTAAATATTTTTTCCCCTAGTATTTTAAAATACTTGTGTAAAAAAGGAGTCAAAAGGAAGTGATAGAAAGTATTCATTTAGGGCCTCAAAATTGCCTAGAAATTCACTAATTTCTTTCAATATTGTCTATAGGTTTGAAAAGGTGAAATGAATTTTGTCACCTTGGTTTGAAAATAAATCCTATATTCATGATTGAGATATTTAATCAAGTTAAAAGGAATATAAAGGAATAAAAAATCATCAAAAATGTTGATATGTGTTATTTGAGGTTCTAAATGCACCTAGCAGTCCATACCATGACTTGAAAAATTACCATCTATAGCCTAGGGTCAATTTGTCTCACCATATAAAGTGGATTTAAACATTAAGGTATAAAATTGAGATAAATTAATTATTTAAAAATTAATAAATAAACTTACAAGGAGACCATAACCTTGTTCTAAAAGTTTCAAGTGAGAATAGGCATCTACAGCATGGGTAATCAAGGAATCTCAGTCCTATGATAGACAAAACCAAAGTTTTGTAGATAAAGGGGTAAATTAGTATATAAAATAAACTCAAATTCAGTAAAATATTATATTATCACTTCAATGGGCCTGTTAATTGTGTCATGAAGGTTTTCTAAAAGGAAACAATGGCCTACATAGGGTCCTAAGGCTTTGGTATACAGTCAAAGCAGGAGGCACAATCAAAATAAAGACTCAGCCACCCAAGTAGGCATTTGAAACAAGTAGATGAAAGAAATTATAAAACCTCCATATGGGAATTAAAAAGTTTTTATACTTTTTCTTAGACCTAAATTCAATGTCAAACATCTAAAGACACTTAAATATAGGGTATTAAGGGGAGAATGTCCTCAGTCAAGGTAGTGACTTGGCTTCTATTTTCAAATGGTGTTCTAAGGTTCTCAAAGGTGGTTTATAGTCAAAAAAAAAATCATATGATAATAAAACTTAAATTATATTATTTTAACATCACTTAAAATTCTATTATGAGGGAAAACCACCTACAACAGGCCTATAGGTAGAGTATCTTAGTACAGGCAGACAGTGAACAAAAGTGCATACTTTTAAGGCTAATAGTGCATAAGATGAGATGAATAGGTAATAAAATGGGAGAATAAGAAAATAAGCATAAATAATATCTCTTAAAACTAACCAAAAATACCTAGATTTATACAAGTATAATAAACAAGGGTTCTTAAGATAGTCATAGTCATGATAAGTGTGTTCAGTCTCAGCTATGTAAATTATGAGTAAAAGGTAAAAGGATGAAGTTAAAAATTATAATTTATATAGTTTTATTATGGTTAAACAAGTAAATTATCACATGTAACAAATACAAATAAGGATAGAACCCTTATCAAGCACATATTACTCTAGTGACAACCCTGCACATTTTGCCTGTTAGGTAATCAATCTTGGAATTTGATGATTTGACAAGTCAAATAATTGAAAAAATGGATAACATTTTGGTATTTATATTAATTATAACTTTAAAAAATACCTAAAATACTCATTTTTATCAAATAAATAGGGTAAATACCCTCTTTTTTATCTCAAATAAGGGTACTCTCTTTGAACACAACACAGGTAGTTTGGGAGAGATTATGTAAAAGGGGTGTGAACTAGAGATTATTTTGGCCTTGGAATAAGGTGTAAAAATATAAAACACACCTAAATAATCATGGATAACCTCCGATTGATTTAAGGAATCAAACAAGTGGCCCAAACCAGCTAAAATTACAATCAAGAAGACTAGACATAGTAAAGCTTAGTTTCCCAATGACAAGGTCTTTCACACTTTTGGCATAAGGGCATGCTCTAAAAATTGTTTTTATAATGTTTGTGAGGTAAAATAGGAAGTTTAAAAATCAATTTAAATTCAATAAAACCAATATAAAATCCTAGAACATCAAATGTTATAGTCAGGCCTACTTGTTAAGACAAGCCTAATGTCTAAATGA
>JARHVA010010927.1:92500-107500 GCA_037957365.1 Torreya grandis | reverse complement strand
TATATAAAATACTTCATAAGGCATTTTATATCTATCACTTACTACTTTCACACATTTAATAATTAAAATTAGTCAATAGTATAGCTCAAAATGCTAAATCACACATAGATTTACATGTTTGATCAAGGAAGGGCCAAGGATAAAATTCATTATTTAATCTACCATGTGCATTGATTATGCATGTTCCCTAAGGGAGAACTACATTTGATTTAAGACCCTAGCTTGAGGGTTAATGTAGGCAGCGATCAAGATAGGGGTTTTAGATCTTGCGATCATATTTCTCTTAACCTAGTTTTTCACTTTTGGATTTTGATATGTTTGGTTTTTCATGTGTATATGTATACATAGGGTTTGAGAATAAACTAGGTCAAACAATGGCACATATAGGTGATTAAAAAGAAACAAAGACACCCACAAGACCCCAAAATCAAACCACAGCATAATCTAGAATCAAAAATTAAAATGAACAATAGTGTTGAAATCAAACAATAGTGACAAGTTCTCTTATTTGGATAATAGTGATGGGTGCTCCTATCCAAACTTTACACTCCTATCCAAAACAAATTTGTGTATATCTAGAAACAAATCCTTATTTTTTACCATTTTTTGACTGTTTTAGAACCTATAGATGATTGTTTTGCCTACATAAGTCATTTATTTTCAAATGTAATTAATTTGGTCAAATTGGTACAAGTATGTGTTTTACTACACTTGACTATATTTTACCCCTTAATATATCCCTTTTATTGTTTATAAATTAAATCCTAGTTTCCCCAAACACAATAAAACGTTTGGTGAACCTGACTTACTTCGAACGTAATCCCAAACCCTAGGTACCACTAGGGTTTTCCTTTACATTTTTGAGAAAAAAATAAATTTCAAAATTCTAATGATTGTATAAATTTTAACATTTTTTTAATTAAAATTTATTTTATAATTCAAATTATAGCAATAATTTCAAATTTCTAAAACTCCAATGAAAAACCCTAGATTTCCAAACTAGTTCCTCAACCCCTAATCCTTCTTCCCATACAATTTTTAGATAAAAATTTTGGAAATTTTGAAATTTTTTTGGAGTGTTGAAAATATTTTCCAAATCCCTATGTTAGTTTTCATTCTTAAATTTATTTTCTTAATAATACTTTTACATACTCTCTTTTGTGAAATCTATAAAATGGCCACTAAGGCACTTATTCCCTCTCATTCTATAGATAAATTTCTAATTTTTTCTCATAATTATGACAATGAATGGACAAATTTGAAAAATTGCACATTAGCCAAAAATGAGGAAAATGAATTTTTTTACAATGAATTCAATTACTATTATTGTAATGATGATGCATAAGAGAGTGATAGTGAAGAAAAAGTAGATGTATCTTCTTCTCTAAATCCTATTTCTTTTCCTCCCTCTTCCAAAGAGACTAATTTTTATTAGTGGAAATTTTACTTTTTACCTCATTCTCCTATGCACAATATTTCAAATGTACAAATTAGTCATGAAATTCCAAGTGAGCCTCTCATTGGTGATAATTTTCGTGCATTTGAAACTAGTTTCTCCCTCTCTTTTGCTACTTTTATGTTCAAATTACAAAAATATAAATGAAACAAAATCAAATTTCCAATGCATGTTTCAGATTATCAATCTCATATTCTTAACTCTACTTTGTCATCTCAAAAAATGACAAAATAATGTCTAAAAGATAACTCTCTTACTATTACTTCTCATATTACAAATGAAAATAATGCATGCACTCCATTCAAGGATAACATAGATTCACATAGCACTCCATTTTCACATGAAAATTTATTAAATATTATAAAATAAATAACATCTTACCTTACCCCTCTCCCTAGTGATAATTGAAGTGATAATGAGTATGATAGTGAACATGCAAATTAATATGATAATGAGAGTGAATATGAAAGTGATACTTCTACTTCTCCTCTTTCACATGAACAAAATTTTGATTGTGATAATGCATGTAATAATGATGAATATTATTCATATAGTGAAGAATAAAATGAATCTCATGCTTCTAACTCTTCTCTCATTCATTCTATAAAACATAATACATTAAAAAATGTGGCTTCCACTTCTATGCATGATTTTATTCTAAACAATGCACATGTCAATGATAACATCACATCTTCTATTCAATTAGAATGTGATTCACTTGTTACTAAAGACACCAATGAATCTATGTGAATCTATGTTATCCTTAAATGGATTTCATGCATTATAAGTCTTTTAAGTATCCCTTTTACTATATTATCACTTTTTTCTCACTCTCTACCTAAAGAGAATGGTATCCCACATCCCTCTACTAAGGTCCAATTTACCATTCCTCCAAAGGTTCAAGCGAGCACACATCCTTTCTATGATCCAATTAATAAATATAGCATTCCCATGTCTAAAATAAATGATTAAATTCAATGTTTAAATGAACCACTTCAAGATACTAATATACCATCCCAATAGATTATTTCTTTGATGCATGTAGTTGGCGAATTATAACACCAAGTATATCTCCTTTAGAAAATAAGGCTTATAAGTCTTGGATGGATGCCAATGACTTACATGGTAACCCTCTTATGAAGACATTTTTCAAAGATTCATTGCATAATGACTTATAGATACCATCATTACCTCAATTTTATGGAACCAAAATTCCATTCATATACCTTAAAGTATTTTGAAAGTCTTTACCATCTCATGTGAGTCCTTTGATTCTACTTAAGTTGTTCCAACAGACATTAGTGGGTAATCCATAGAATTGGTTCCTTATTATACTCCCTATTGTTTCCTTGCATAATTATGATGACTTAGAGGAGGACTTTATTATATATTACATAGAAAACATTGGACCTCATGTTACATATGAGAAACTTGTTGCATTGCATCATAATCCTTCAAAGCCAGTTAGTGATTATATCTTATGATTTAAGACTTACATGTTACGCTTTATCTATAAACTAATATAAATAGAGGTTAAACATATATTTACTAAGGATATTCACCAACCCCTCCTAGAGTATATATTATATTAGATAGAGTCCTCTTTTAGGCACTTATGTTATACAATTTTAGCCTTGGAAAAGAAATTAGGATTGATTGAGTTATATTTAGTTGATCAGTTTACTATGTATTTCATAGCATTACCTCCATCTATATCTCCTATCACATAAAATCAACCATACACCAAATAAGATAGGAGACCATAACCATTAAAGTAACCAATTAAGAACAAATATCCAATTTATAGAGCACTACCTATAGTATGCACTACAAATAACTTAGTAGGGCACCACTATAGTTTTATTTAGATAAAGATAGCCCATATGTCATATTATTAACACACTACTAGATAGGAGGTTAATCACATTTCCTTCTACTCATCATCGAGATCCACATCTCTTATATAAATATCCACATCACCCCTTTTATAATTATCATCATATCTATGGACATAGAGACAATGATTATTATGGACTTAGAGACTATATTAATAGATGTGTTGATAATGGCATCATAGCATTCACAATAGACACATTGAGATCTCCTCCATCATGGATCCATAGACCTCATTCCACCATGACTGAGGCATCCCAGGACATTCCTTCACAAGAATCATTGGTTATTCATCATGAGAGTAATGTGGTTTCTAGGACAAAGCCTCATAAGATATCTCTTATCCCACCAACTTAGAGGGTTTGGAGACTAGTATCATAAAAACAACATACATATAGTAGTATATTCTATAGAGTACATAGTTCAATTCCATAAACATATCCATCATAGTCATAGGCACCGTAGCAAAGTTTTTAGGGTCCTATCTCATGTAGTAACCTGCTATAGTTAAGATTACATGAACCCACATCATAGAGTATGACTCCAAATAAATATTCACTATATCTAAGTTTTCATGAACCTATTTCACATAGAAACTCAATAAGATTGAGATTTTATAATCCCCCATCATAGGTTATAGTTCCATCTTGATCTATTTCTTAGTCATACGCATCATAGCAGAGGCCACATGGTGTTATTTCACATAGCAATCCACTACAATTGCAGATAGATGAGCCTCCTTCATAACACATAGTTTCAGTTGCACATCCATTGAGGTTGCATCTTAAAAAGTCTCCATGTACAACTACAATTAGTACATCATAGAAAACATCATATACAAGGCATATTCCTACACAGCATGAGTAATATGACCACTTATTTAGTTAGCCATCAGGGTTTAGATAGTGATATAATAGCCATGGGGCTGATATGCATAGAGTGATATGTTACATCCCCTTCTACTAACAACTAACATTCCTAGTTATAAATAACCATCCCTATCTAAACTAGATTATCCAAATCCAAATCTTACTAATATCCTATTTTACCAATCTTAAACCATTCATTTTATCAAATTAATATACCAATTATAAAACAATAAAGTTTTTACTCATATATGATTCAAAATCAAAATTATCATCACCCTTGAACCTATCAACAACAATCAAATCACATCCCAAATGCTATTTTACCAAACATATGCAACCTCAACATCAATACCAAATCAATTAATTCTAAACAACCATTTGCAAAAAATATACCAATATACTCTAAATTACGCAACATAATATGCATGAGTCAAAATAAAACAAGTATATATATATAATGAGTTTTCAATATATATACAATAGTATCAAGTATAATCAATCATAAATGGGCATTAGGCCCTCACTCTCTCCATCAGTGCTAGTGCCATAGTCTACCATAGTACTCGATGGCCCTACACCCCCTCGAGTTGATGCATGACTATTGAGATGACTCTCTCACTCTAGTATTGAATATTATCCTCACATAGGTCCACATATCATCTATAAAGATTTGAATACTCATCCAAAATTAGTTGGGAGCATCTTATGCCTATCTAACTTAGCTCTCATCTCATCTCTCTTTCATGCTACCCTAACATATGCAATTATCGCTAGAGCAACCTTATCAAATAGATGGGCATGGACACTGGCCATGGCCATCACTCATTCTATTAATCCTTCCTCCACTACATCAATAGGTACATGTTGTGTGAGCTCTCAGAGTGTTGACTCGATTACTATCTCCTAGTAATCATCATCTCCACCTCTTACCCCACCTTGAGCACATCCCACTTCACTTACACATAAAGTATGACACTATGTTAGCTATATAATTTAAAATCTAACTAAAGCAAAAAATTATACATAGTTAAAATATAATCATTGCTTACATCCCATCATCTAAATCAACTCAGGGTCCTCATACTCTAGAGAATCCCCTACCTCAATAGGGTAAAATAGAGCCCACCTATGCCTAGTCTACCGTATAGTATATGCATTCATGTATATAATATAATATACATCTAGAATATCTATGACAATATCCCTTGCATCCAAAAGTAATGTTTTAAGCTTAGCCTTAGTAGGCATAACATTAACTCCTACCCTTGTAGATGTTGAGGCACTTCTCACCCATAC
Organism: Torreya grandis; assembly: GCA_037957365.1. NCBI lineage: Eukaryota > Viridiplantae > Streptophyta > Pinopsida > Cupressales > Taxaceae > Torreya > Torreya grandis. Next base: position 101,986 of record JARHVA010010927.1, on the reverse strand, counting down.
CTATGCTACTAGAGGCACATTCTATGGTACCCCAAATTTTCTAGTAATGCACTCATACTAAAAACACTCATATACTCCACCACAGTGGTCATGTATTCAAAATCTAACCCTCATGTATCATAGATGTATTCCATTATTTGTCCACCCAATAAAACTTCTATGATGCCTCCATATGATGTTGTTAGCCACCAATATATCTAAAACCCACCTATAATGATCAATCCCATAAGATTGGATAACCATTATGCTCTTCCATCACTCTTAAAATGACTGTGGAGGTGTCCACTCTAACCTCAATAATCTAATTGAATACATAACTTCTATGTGTTCATAGGCTCAATAATGTCATCAGGTTACTATGTTCACCCACCACTGAATGAATCCTATGTAAACCTATAGAGGTGCTTATATAGGTGGGATAACATAGTCATCCTCTATGATAATAAATTGCCATATACCTCTATACTATGCACAATCTTGTGCATCCTATATGTAATATATGCTCCACTCCCATCTACATCAAAAAAATATGCCAACAAAATATTCAAACACTTTTGCAAGAATAGAACATTAGACTGCATACTGACTAATAATAGCACATCACTATCATTACCTCTTTGATGTATACTTGAGGGAACACCAATAAAGTAAAAATATGCATGATCAATTACATTAGTACCCATGTCACCCTATACCATCAATCACTACCCACTAATTAACAAATGTAGTATATAATACACATCCTCCAAAGTCACAATCATCTCCCCTATAGGAATATAGATAGTACATGTATCTATGTTCTACCTCTTGCATAAGGTGATCATCAGATATTAGTCCCACTACACTATACCTAGGTCACATATGTGACCCAACCCTATCCTATCCATAACCACTCTCTCATCATTATATAATGGTAACAATCTCAATGTCTCCATCACCTGGCCCCTATAGAATTCTCTCATCCATACCTCACCCTGCATCACCAAAGGTAACACATCTATCAATGAACAATACCAAGTTAAAATCCAATCTAGAATAATAGTAAAAAATAAATAAACATCACAGAAAAATTCTACCTCTTAGAAAATAATGTTATAGTAAGTATAATAGCACTAGATAGGAAGACCACAAAAGGATAAGAGTGCTAAAGCCCTGGATAGGAGCACTGGACTATAAGACAGGAGCACCAAAAATAGAAAAAAACTTCTAGAGGTATTTTTAAGTCATCAAAAACACCAAATCAGGCCTAAAAGTTGACAAAAGCCAAGAGTTTGAGCTACTTACTAGGGTCACATCACCACTAGACTAAACCTAGGATGCTAGCTTCTCAAAATGGGTCATGATAAGTGCTCATGTCCTTAGTATTTTTATCACTCTAGAGCTCAAAATCTCAACCTAGTTAATGCATAAATGAATTAAGAATCAATATAATTTCTTATGTTAACCAATTTTTTGTTCAAAATTAAATACCATTTCACCCATAACTCAAACCCTATAACTCCATTTTTCAAATCATTTCCTTCCACAAAATCATGACAACAATACCTTTGACATCACTCAAGCTTCACTGTCTTACTACCTTATCTACCTACTATGTCATAAACATATCTATATTCATCTTATACCTAGACACACACATTGGTCATTACTAGTCAAAATGTGATCAAATATCAAAAACAAAATCAAATAAATCAAATAACCTTTCAATATATTCACAACACATCAACCTTGTTTCTATTACTACACCACTAGTCATTACTTTTGGCTCAACCTCTTCCATCACAAAATTTGTCCCTCTCCCTAAAAGGGGGGCATAATTCATAATATTACTATTTATACACTTACCCATCATACCCATCCACTCTCATAAGTGGATACACCATGGTTCTTACACATCTAACATTCAAATTATCATATTTAACTCAGATTGGTAGAGATATATAGTGATGTAGATTATGTGGGTTACTTAGCATTACTCAGGACATTCAATGGAATATAATTTTAGTTTATAAATACACATATTATTAATATATAGGGGTTTATATTATATGGATTCACATTGATTTTGATATAGATATAGACTTAGATACTAGATTTGGGGGCATGTACATAATACAAATCTCACACATATAGCATGACACAGTTAGAGAATCAGATAGTAGACTATAGGTATAGTACAGAGCACAGTATTTTGGTCTTGATTTTTTCACATGATACATGGAAAGATATGTCATATCACATGTGGTTATATAGATCACCAAATTGTGCAAACACATCACTCACATACCAGATTTGGGGAATGGCATAGATTTTCATGTTCTTCATCACTCAGGATTATATAGATGGAATGGTAAGACATATCATTATCTTATTACACATTGACCATATTTTTAGATTACACCTAGGTGTACCTAGGTTATCACTATGTTAGACTGCATAGCCATCTATAGTGGTTGGTCCATTATATTACTCATATCCAAACTACATGGGTTTGTGCAAGATAGAGGATATACATTAGTTTTGGACCTCTAATCAATTATTAATTCCATTTTAGATATTCAGAGTGGGAGAATGATATATTTTTATCTTAAAAGCATATATATTTTATACATACATCAAAATTACATTATTTTATGTGGGATAGAGGATAGACATTAGTTTTGGGCCTACGAGCATTTTTCATCTTTAATCAGATTCAACATAAGGGCAAGCATTACCCTCCTTCTCCATGATACATGGATTCCACATTCATATTCAGTAAAATGGGCATCCAATCCATGGATTCTTTTTCTCTTCAGGCACTATTCATCTCTCCATCCACTTCCTTGGCTAGGAAGGGAGTTTGACCCTTGTAGCACATTCACCTCCATGTAGGTAGGTTCAGGTATGTATTTTCTTCTTCTTTATTTTACACTATTATTTCATTTCATTACATGACTAGAATAAAAGGGGGGAAATTTATACACCCTAAATTGGTAAAAAAACCACACATATCATGTCTTTCCACAATCCTCTCCATAAGAAACTCCAAGTAGAAAATATGAGCCTTATTCTCACTAGTCATGTCTTTTGTTTTTCTTGCCTTGGTCTTGTTTCTCTCTATTGTCACCTTTAAATTGTCTAAATCAAATGATTTATACCCTCAAATACCCCTATACTTGGCATGTGTTAGTCTCAACCTATTTTTATAAGTCTTGAACAATAGAATTTCAATGGACTACAATGCTTGGTGCTACTATCCTCCCTAGTAGTATTGTCCAGCTATCATTTTTCCTTACTTAATGGGTCCCAAACCCTTCTTATTCATTCCCTTAAGTTTTAATTATCTTTTTGATGTTGGATATCATGAATAAATATCCTAAATTAAAAATAAAGAGTATCATATATAAAGGACTTCACAAGGCATTTTATATCTAACACTTACTACTTTGGCACACTAAATATTTAAAATCAATCAATATCATAGCTCAAAATTTTGCATCACACATAGATTTGCATGCTTGATCAAGGAAGGTCCTAGGTGAAGGTTTATTCTTGCATCTACCATACACATCGATTATGCATGTTACCTAATAGAGAACTAAATTTGATCTGAGACCCTAGCTTAAGGGTTAATGTAGGTAGTGATTAGAACAATAGGGGTTATGATCATACTTCCCCTAACCTAGTTTTTCCCTTTTGGATTTTGATATGTTTTTTATTTTATGTGTGTAGGTAGACCTAGGGTTTGAGAATAAAATAGGTCTAATAGTGGTATATATAGGAGATCATGAAGAAAAAAGGACACTATAGGACCCTGAAAGTAGATTATACCAAAATCTAGAATTAGAAATTGAAATGGACAACAACATCAAAATCAAACAATAGTGATGAATGGTCCTATTTGAACAATAATGATGGGTACTCTAGTCCAAACTCAATGGTCTAGCCTAGAATAAAATTGAGTTGTATATCTAGAAATGAATCCTTATTCTTGACTATTCTTGATTATTTTTGGACTATTTTAGAACCTATAAATGACTATTTTTCCCATATAAGTCATTTATTTTCCCATGTAATTAATTTGGTCAAATTGGTATAAATTTATGTTTTACTATAGTTGACTATATTTCACCCCTTAATCCATCCCATTTATTATTTACAAACTAAATCCTATTTCCCCAAACATAAGGAAACATTTATGCAAATAAAAGATACTATAAAAATCTTGACTAGTACATCTTAACCCTCCTTATTGTTTCCTTTCTTCTCCACCATAATTTCTCATTTATTATTCCATTATTAATATCTTATAATAGTGTTAGTTACATTCCACATTACCTTGAGTTATATTTAATGGAACTCCCACTCCTCCATTTCCATTATCATATACAAACTCTACATTTCCACCTAGTTTCACCATTTTCAACTTCTAGTTTTGAAACCTTATCCTCATGCATGTATCCATGAAAAAACACATTGAGATAATTTATAAAACAATGATAACCCTAAACTTCTCCCAAATTCAATTGAAATCATTGTTATAATGGTTACCATAACCCACCATCTCCCTTTTTACCGTGGTCTCAAAACTTCCACAACAATTCTAATGATCAAATTAAGCCATTAAACCTCCCCATGGTCAACACAACCACCAAGGTTAACACTTATGTTAAAAATCATGATCAAGGTAAGAATTGGGTGGTATTTTGACCCCTAAAAATTTATTAATTAATCATGACTTGGGTTGTTCTTTCCATGGTCTTGCCATTTTTTTAAGGAAAATTATTTAAAACCTTGATTCAAAGCCACTATGTCTCTTTTAGAATTTAATAGTGGATACAATAAAAATAAAGTATACCTTTATTCCTTGGAAGAAAAATATTTATTTTAATGCCTTGTCTAATATTAAATTTTGGTCAATATCTTGTTGGCACTATATTTCCTAGTATAACAATTTATGTGTATCAGAAACCATAATAGGTCCTTAAAAAGAACCTTAAAAACATGTCAAGTGTATTACGACCTTCAAAAATGATAGAAATTTGGAGAGTTTATATGCAAATTTAATACATGTGGAGGAGCCAAACACATAATATAGATAAATATTTTTGTCACATAATAATATTGTTATATTTCACACTAACTTTCCTATTACATTGTCTTTCAACATAATACAAATATATATGATAGCATATCATATTATCTTGGAATCGCACTAACTACTAAATCTCCAACCCCCATTAGGTTTTTTACATATAAAATCAGCTTTGAAGATCAATTACACAATGACTTTCCCATAAATTGGACATTATTTTCAAATTATAATGCATCCATTTACAATGTAAATTTTTTTTTTAAGTTTTTGACACCTTTGATGACACTAGACACTAATAAAATATTGAATTAATAGACTTCATAATAAATACCTAAATTAAGGAAATGACAAACACCTAATTAAATGACTCATTTAAAAACCTAATACAAAATTAAATTATAACCACCTCTATAAATAACACTTCACATAAAATAATAAGAAACTTAAATTAGAATTTTATAAAAAAATAACCACCCTCTAAGCCCAAAAATCATATAGAATGGAATCAGAGATTCACAGTTTTAAATAAAATACATTGATTACCCAAGACAATTATATTTAACAAATATAATATGACTCAACCATTTATACATGTTTTTTATAAAAGAATAATTTTAGATGAATGGATGACCGAGATCAAATGATGAAGCTGAGGAGAGAGAATGGCATGTAAAACATAAGGCATAAAATTTAGATATTCTTCCAATGACTTAAGCGATACTTATCACTAGTTATGTGATTATTTAGATGGCACAATAACAATTTAAAGAGGTATCATGGTGGAATGATATATGAATGAGAAAATCCTCTCATTGATTGCATGGGTAAAACACCTATCACATATCCACAAACATTTATAAATTACTCTACCTTATCTTAACACTAAATGCATATGTTCATAGAGTATGGTGATGTCTTCAAAGCATCAAGATGTAAAACATGAATAAATACTCACTAAACATAAAGCTATAGATGATGTTAACAATGATACGTACCTAATAAGCTATATCTAGGTCAACATAAAATTAAACAAAATGAAATATGGTGAGTTAGAATAGAGATCTACCTACTATGCACATGGTGAATTTAGAGAGATGCATGTATACACTATAATTAATTGAAGATATGAAACACATTCATAATTATAGAGACTACATGTAATTTAGATTGAAAATTAGAACTTTCATGTTTATGCACCCATATCTCCACTCTAGTACATACTCATTGTATTCTTGATTACTTCGATGAACTATTGCTACATTTAATCTATAAAAGTGTAGGGATCTTTGTAAAGACTCATAGATGAATTGATCTTAGTAGGATATCAATGATAGAAATTTAGAGATTTTATATTCAAATTTAATACATGTAGAGGAGATGATCATAGAATACAAACAAATATTTTAGTCACACAATATTATTACTATATTGTACACTAACTTTATTATTACATTATTTTTTGACATAATATAAATATGTAGGATAACATATCCTATTATATAGGAGTCACACTAACTACTAAATCTCCTAGAATCTCTCATAATCTCTTATAATAGTGAGTTTGGTAATTTAATCCAAACTCACTAATAATAAGTTCTCAAAATATATTTTATAGTTACATAACAAAAATATATTATTAAATTACATAACTAAATAACTGTAATTATTATTTATTCTATGGTAAATGCCCAATGTAAATACTAAATTATAATAAACAACCTTTTAAATTCATAATGGTGCTTAGAAAAAATCATGTTATTACTTAGTTATTAAAAAGTTTATCAGTCAGCATTAACAACTTACAAGATAATCAACCAACATTAAAGAAGTAAGTAAAATAATGTCATACATAAAATAACCATGTAATCACAACTATAAACTAACCAAGTGAAAGACTTGACTCAGTGAAAAATAGACATTTTTGCATCACCCTAGTTACTAGATCCATAGATTTCACATCCAACCTATGTTTCTCTGTATTATACCTACAATCTATCCAATGTAGATATTAATGATATCTAGTCATAATCAATAACACAAGATAATATCATATACTCATATAAAATACTGAAAAAATGAGTATATTTTGATTAAATAAATAGATAATGTTATCTAAATAACATAATGTCCATAATATATATCCATATACTTGTAATAATGTCAAAATAGTCCTAATAATCAGTTAAAATTAATGTGATAGGTAGGTGTGGTCTTGATAGGGTCTACGGAGACTATAAATAAGGGGCATGTTTAAATGCCACAAAATCAAAGGGGAGGACATGTTAAAATATACACACATCAAATAAATGATAAACACTAATGACTCTCATGACAAGAAAAAAATAACATGTTCAAATGTTCCACAATCAAGACAAGGTATTAAAAATTAAGTGCACTCAAGTAACCTATGTGAAGATATGAATAAGTGAAATATATAAGCATTTAACATAAACATATCATATTAATCCATGCATATATTTTATATAAACATTTCATGTAGCATAACATATCAAATACACTGTATAGGATATAATATTGAGTATAGGCATGTATTTTTGTATAGGCTAAACATGATAAAGTAGTGTTATTATTAAAAAATAGAACCTATATAGATTATGATCAATAGAAGAATATTCCCCCAAATGTAGTCTATCACTGGGTAGAGAAAAGGTCCAACATGTGTATGTTTATGTATTATTAGAACCCTATTGGGTTTAACTTAAAAAAAGGTAATTTTTTTCATTAAAAAATTTATTTTAATAATCAAATCAGATTATTCCCAAATAAGATTAGTTAATTATCTTTAAATAAATGCATCTTACCTAATAAATCAGTGATGATGCATTTAGATAATGATTAAATTAACAAATTCAATCCATCATATAAGGTATATCTACTAAATAATAACTCAATCAACTGATTGAAGTCATACAATAATACCAACCAATTTTTCATTTATCAAGTATAATAATACAATGTTTCTACATCATAGTGAAAATAAATAAATATAATATTTCATAAAACTAACGAGTATCCATAAACTTGTTATGTCTATATAAAAATAAATCATGAGTAAAATTATCTATCAACTAACTGTTAGAGGAGAGGGAGAGCATCATTAGAGTGTTTTTCCACACTAACCATGGACCATAGATCCCCCACACAATTCCCAACTAGGGAATGACCCTCCCTTCATGGATGAGCGAATGATAATGGTGTAGGTATCAATAAATCAACTAGAACATGTGTTATAAGATTTTAACTACATGGAACATATCATAAATAATTAATTTGTAACATGACATCATGCATACATGCATATAATCAAACATGTGAAATGATAATGTTTAACTATAAACATTACTTTGGCCAAAGTTTTCATATAGTTTAATGATCTAGTAGACTGATCATAATCACACATACACACACTAAATCAATTTTCATTTAATCTAAGTATTAATGACTCTAAAACATGCATGAAATTCTTCTCACGATAATAATCCTTAGTGTCATTAATAGCAGATTTACTGAACAATCAATATAGAATATGTACACAATATGATCATATAGATTTAGTATTAATGCCATATCAATTAAATATAAAGAAATATCTTGAAATAATTTCATGTTAAATAATAGCAAATTAATTTCAGCTTGAATATTTCCTAAGTTTCAATACAGTCCAAAGTCCATTTCCTATAAGGCTATATTAAAAATATATTATTTTCTAACAATACTCATAATATTTAAGAATTTACCAATCCCATACAAACATCACTTATTTATAATTATTACAATTAAAATAATACAATTCAAGAATTTCATAATAAATCCTAAACTAATCAACAAATTATAAAAAATAACATTTATTTGTTCCAATCAGAAATTTAATCATTTTCTTCATAATTTATAACAAACAACATATTATAAATTAATGATTAAATTCCAATTTATATATGAATGAAACTAATCACTATAAACAAAGATCTATCTACATACCAAATTAACTGCACACACACACACACACACACACACACACACACACACACACACACACACACACACACACACACACACACATGTATATGTATATGTATATATATATATATATATATATATATATATATATATATATATATATATATATATATATAGACACACACACACACAGATATATATATATCTATGTGTGTGTGTGTGTCTATATATATATGTGTGTGTGTGTTTGTCTATATATATATATATATATATATATATATATATATATATATATATATATATATATATATATATATATATATATATATATATATATATATAAGTTTACACTTATATCAGTATGCCCACTTATATTTATATATGTTTAAAACCCTTGGCCATTAATTTCCTAATGGCATGATGCATACATA